>CANXYC011460298.1:0-12114 GCA_948193065.1 Aleurites moluccanus
TTGATGGAAACAAGTTAATTCCATCATCCTAAACACAATTATAACCATAGAATTCAAGGAAAAACTTGAAAAAGTGACAAATTAATTCAAAGAAGATTTTGAAGAATTTTTGGTAAGTTGTTGGTTTTGAAGTTCTTTCGATTCAATTATGTTTATATAATGTTCATTGATGTTTATTAGTGATCAAAACATATTTTGTATGGTTAGAATTTAAAAACTTGGATTGAAACCCTAATAGGAAGAACTTTGAATCAAAGTGTTGTTTTGATGGATTATTTGCTTCAAATGATGTTTATTTGATGTGTATAGCATGAATTGATGGTTGAATGATTGAAACAAATTGAATTAGAGGAAGTTCTAAAGTGGTCGAACCATGTATGAATTAGGGTTGGATTTATACTTTGTTATTTTATAGGTTTAAATGATGGAATGAGTTCAATTTGATGTACATGTATTGAATTGGTGATTAAATGATGGAAAGAATTCCATTTGGATGGAATTCTAGTTTGGCCGAAATGATGAACTTGAATGGTGGATGTGTACTTTGATGTTTGTTAGGTTTAAATGGATGAATGTTGTACATTTGATGTATTTATATGTTATTTGATGGAATGGCATTGAAAAATGAATGAATGGAATGAATTTTACTTAAGTTGGACAAGATTGTGTTTGTTAGTTTAAGGTGTTAGACTAATGTGATTAATGAAGTAAAGTTTGAATATGGTTAAGTGTTGAAAATGATGGAAATGTATAGGTTTTGGTATGTAAAGAATGATTGATTTGAGTACTTAAAAGCTAAGTTTGAAATATAGTGTATGTTTGATATGAAATGATGAACCAAGTATATATGAGTTCTTAACTTGGTGAAATATTGATAAGTATGTATAATGTGAGTTAATTATGGTAATAGATATGCGTTATTGCATAAGAGAATGGAAATAGTGTGAAATGTGCAATGTGAGGGTTATAAGGTATAATGTGTATGCCTTATGTGATTTGATGTGTTTTGATGTTTATTTATGTGAAATATGTGATTTGTAATATTATAAAGTCTTATCGGAGTGTTATATGTGTAAATAGGTAAACCGTCGAAAACTCCAACTCGGAGTGTCGGACGGCAGACCGACTAAGGCTACTGTTGGTGTTTTTGGGGGCTAACTAGATATATTGCATAAAGGTGAGTCCTTATGTATAATCATGCACGATTTGCATTATATATGCTATAATATTTCATTGGAGCCATAACACCTAAAAACCCAAACAGTGCAAATTGGCTCGTAAATAAGTCCGTCGAAATGACCAAAATTAACCTAAACTTTGCCGGTCTATAAAATAAAATCCACAAAGCCAATTGGGCCACCACTTGGCCCAATCATCTAGTCTCGACCTAAGTTTTGAAACGGTACCTCATGGTCCATCTAATTCCTTTGGTAACCTAGTTAACCAGAAACTACTCAAAAATCCCAAAACAGACTCATAACGGTGAGTGCCAATTGCGACAGTGCAATTGGGCCTCGCCGGGTATTTTTTTGACATCTTCCAAATTTGTTCATTTATTCTTTATATATGTATATATGATTATTTTACAGCTATATAAGTTCTATTTGTGCTATATTTAATGATTATATAGAGACTCAATCATGTGATATTAAAACAGGACTACATCGATGGGTAGTGTAAAATTCCATCGACCATGTGCATACTGGCGTTAATGAAGTTGACCCGTGCTGGAGAGGGTGTAATATTCTCTAGTATTCATAAATTGATCCTTGCTAGGGAGGGTGTGTAATATTGCTTAGTCATAAAGGCTAATCCCCTTTGCGTTTAGAAATTTATGCACTTTATTATTGTTCTTATTACAGACAGTATGATTATAATGGTTAATGGATTAAATCTTGTTATATCATATGTGCATTGACTTGTATATTGAATATTGATATGAATACTCATATGATTATTGATACAGATACTTGTTACTCCCTTTACTTGTAATTATATATTGCTTCTACTGGCCATATAAGGGTAGCTATTGGTAATATAGCATTTACTGCATTTTATACATTTGGATTTACTGAGTATTTTTATACTCACCCCCTTTAGTGGTTATCATTTTCAAGTCAGCAGTGAGGCCCGTATTCCATTAGCACATCTTATCCTCGCCGTGGAAATTTTGATACTTGTGACATGTAAATTCCAGTTCCAAAGATATATGTAAATATTTGAACAGTATAGAGGTTCCATGGTACTGTAAATTCAGGATTAGCATGTATATATGTATGTTTGCATCTTATGAATTTGCATATGAGTTATAATATGGAGATATATATATATAATTATGTGATGATATGAATGAATATGATATGGTATACAGATGTTTATATTGAGTTGATATTGGAGATCTAGAGAGATCCTTGATTTGAGATAGATGTTGAAGTATATAGTTGAAGTGCTTATTTGAATGTTTTTCAGCTGGGCATGATCCTTATATAGAGGAGATGCTGCCCAATTTTTTATAGAATTGTCAAGCTATATTGAGCTTGTTATTGAATTGTATGCCATATAGTACAGGTATTTGGGTTCTTCATGGTACTGGTAGCATAAGCAACACCCGTACCCTAGGACCATCACGGTTCCTAAGTTGGGTCGTGACAAAGGTGGTATCAGAGCCAGGTTTATATAACCTATAGTGTTTGCGTACAAGTAGTAATAGAAGTACCATGGAATCTAGGATATTCATATATCGTCAAAATGACAAGTCTTTATCATTGTTTGAAATTCTGCGTACCTATGATCTAAACATTCTTTTATATGTTGATTTGTACAGCGTGTTAAGATGTCAGAAAGGGAAACCAGGCGAGCTAGGCCTATTGAGGGGAATGAGTATCATGAGTCTAGTGAGGAAGCAGAGGTTGCTTCCAATGCATCTGCTATATGGGGATCTCAGTCTGAGCCATCCAGGTCACGGAGACGCACAGACATTGATTCTATGGGTGAGGCACCCTGGAGACAGGAAATACAGGATATGAGACAAGAGATATTACAGACTATACGAGCATATTTAGCAGCACAGCCTACAGTGGTACAACCACCACCACCTCCAGTACAGCCTGTGGTACAGCCTGTAGTGCCACCAGTACCCCAGAGAGAGCCAACAGTGTTACAGAGGGGCAGAGTACATAGGGTTATTTCAGAGGGTGGAGTATCTATTAGGGAGTTTATGAGATTCAGACTGCCTACATTCATAGGGGAGTATGGTACAGACCCTAGTGACTTCATTGACAGGGTTGACAGGATAGTCCGGACATTGCCTTGTTCTGAGGAAAGGATTATAGAGTTGGTGGGATTGTTACTTGATGTAAATGTTGCTACCTGGTTCACAGAGCATATTGATGCTAACATTCACAGTGATGATCCAATGTCATGGGCTGAATTTAAACAAAGGGTGATGGATGAGTTTCTGACAGAGGGTTTGAGGGAGAGCAACATTGTGAAGTTTGAACAACTGAGGTAGGGAAACTTATCTGTATTAGAGTATGCCAGAGAGTTCAGACAACTGAGCAAGTATGCTAGAAGGATTGCTCCTACTGAGGATGATCTTATCAGGCGATTCAGGAGAGGTTTGCGTGCAACCCTGCATAATATCTTACTGGCTATGGAATTTACTTCTCTAAGTAGGGCTATTGATAAAGCATCCCAGATGGAGGCAAAATACAAAGAAGAAACATCTGATAGGGAGCAGAAGAAGAGGGGAAGGGAGTACTGGAGGTTAGGGGAGGGGACATCCCAGTCTTTTTCATTTAGACCTCCTCCCAGGCCAGCACAGTCATTGCCACCTCTCAGTCAGAGGCAGGACTTGAGCAGAGGTATGAGTATGAGGCCTCATGTTTCTAGTTATTTCAGAGGCCCTGTTAGACCAGCTCAGACATCATCAGCAGTACCTACATATGTTCAGTATGGGAGGAGACATTTTAGGGCATGTCATCTTAGATTAGGAGAATGCCTTAAATGTGGACAGTATGGGCACTTTTACAGAGATTGCCCTATGCCTAGAGCTACATAGCCTTAAAAGGAAGGATCTTCCCAGCCATCAGTTCAGATAGGTAGGGGAAACACTGGTAGAGGCAGACCAGCTAGATAGAGTCCGACAGTGGGACAGTCAGTCGTCGGTAGAGGTCAGGGGTGAGTCTTTGCAGTGACACAACAGCAAGCCCAGGGATCACATGAGACAGTTGTAGGTATGATTTCTGTCCATAGCATAGTGGCTTATATGTTATTAGATTCGAGTGCAACCCATTCCTTTATATCCCCTGTTTTTGCTTTGAAATTTGGGTTAGATAGAAAACCTTTACATGTACCCTTAGAAATAGCCACACCAATGGGAGATAAGGTTATTGTAGAACATAAGTATGATGTTAGTGACATGAAAATCTGTGATAGATCCTTATTTGCTGAACTGATTGAGTTACCTGTGTTGTAATTCGATATTATCCTGGGTATGGATTGGTTAACTGATCATAAAGCTATCATTGATTGTGCATTAAAGTGAATAAAGTTTAGACCCAATGGACATGAAAAGTTCATTTTACAGGGGGAGGCAAATAGTCACATATCTGGGTTAGTGTCTGCAGTACAGGCAGAGAAATTGATGAGAAAGGGGTGTATGGCTTATTTGGCAACAGTAGTTGATACTGCAGGGGTATCCAAAGAGTTAGAACAGATTCTAGTAGTAAAGGAGTTTACAGATGTGTTCTCAGATGCTCTTTCCGGACTGCCACCAGAGAGGGAGATTGAATTTGAGATTGAGGTTTACCCTGGTACTGATCCTATCTCCATTCCACCTTACCGAATGGCACCACTAGAACTAAAAGAGTTGAAAAAGCAATTGCAGGAATTGTGTGACAAAAACTTCATCCGGCCCAATAGTTCACCCTGGGGAGCACCAATGTTGTTTGTAAAGAAAAAGGATGGGACACTGAGAATGTGTATTGATTATAGGCAATTGAATAAGGTGACAGTGAAAAATAAGTATCCTTTACCTAGAATTGATGACCTAGTTGACCAGTTATAGGGACCATGTTTCTTTTCTAAGATAGATCTAAGGTCAGGGTATCATCAGTTGCGGATCAAAGGTGAACATATTGCAAAGACTGCTTTTAGAACACAGTATGGGCACTATGAGTTTTTAGTGCTACCATTCAGATTAACGAATGCTCCAGCAGCCTTTATGGATATGATGAACAGGGTATTCAAACCATTTCTGGATAAATTCATCATTGTCTTTATTGATGACATATTAGTGTATTCCAGAAGCAAAGAGGAACATAAGGAGCATCTCAGAATCACATTGCAGTTATTAAGAGATCATCAGCTGTATGCAAAGTTTTCAAAATGTGAGTTCTGGTTGACATAGGTGATTTTTCTGGGGCATATTGTTAGCAGAGATGGGATAAAAGTGGATCCACAAAAAATTGAAGCAGTTGCTAATTGGCCACGTCCTACCACAGTTACTGAGATCAGGAGTTTCCTGGGTATGGCAGGGTACTATCATCGATTTGTAAAAGACTTTTCCAGAATTGCTGCACCAATGACAAAGTTGACCCGGAAACAGGTGAAGCTCCAGTGGAATGAGGAAAGTGAAAAGAGTTTCCAGACTCTTAAGATCTGTTTGGCCACTACACCAGTGTTAACACTTCCTACCGAGGCAGGCAGTTTTGCTATATACTGCGATGCTTCGAGGATTGGATTGGGGTGTGTATTGATGCATGATAGGAAAGTGATTGCTTATACTTCCCGCCAATTAAAGAAACATACGGTGAATTACCCCACCCATGATTTAGAAATGGCAGCAGTGATCTTTGCTTTAAAGATATGGAGGCATTATCTATATGGAGTGAGATGTGAGATTTACACTGATCATAAAAGCTTACAGTACATCATGCAGCAGAAAGAACTGAACTTGAGGCAGAGGAGATGGGTTGAGCTACTGAAAGACTATGATTGCCAAATTCTGTATCACCTTGGGAAAGCAAATATGGTAGCAAATGCCCTTAGTATAAAATCAATGGGAAGCTTATCCCATGTAGCTGCTACAGAGAGACTAGTGGTACATAAATTGCGGGAGTTAATGGCAGATGGTTTGACTTTGGATTTGGAATCACAAGGGTAGGAAATAGTATTGATAGCCCAGATCTAGGTGAAGTCATTACTTATAGATGAGATAAAGAACTCCCAGAATGAGGATCCACAGTGTGTAGAGATCAGAGATTTGGTTCAAAGAGGTAAAGCTCCTGACTTTGCTATTGAGGAAGATGTATTAAAATGTAAGGGGCGATTGTGTGTTCCTAATGTAAAAGGGTACAGAGAACAGATTATGAAGGAGATTCATTATTCTCCTTATACAGTCCATAGGGTGACAAAGATGTACCATGATCTGAAAGAATTTTACTGGTGGCCAAACATGAAAGGTGATGTAGCAAAGTTTGTTTCAAAGTGTTTAGCCTATTAGAAGGTGAAATTTAAACATCATAAACCTTTAGGTTTGCTTCAAAAGATTCAGCTACCAGAATGGAAATGGGACTAAGTGACAATGGATTTTGTAGTGGGTTTGCCTAGAACACAGAAAGGGTACGACTCAGTATGGGTGATAGTGGACAGATTGACAAAGTCAGCTCATTTCTTAGAGGTAAAGACAACTTACATAGCTGCACAGTATGCCCAACTCTATATGGATAAGATTGTAAGATTGCATGGGGTTCCATCAGTGATCATGTCTGATAGAGATACCCAATTCACCTCTAGGTTTTGGCATAAATTCAAGAAGCATTGGGAACTACATTGCATTTCAGCACAGCATTTCATCCTCAGACAGATGGACAGTCAGAGAGGACTATTTAGACACTGGAGGACATGTTGAGATTGTGTGTGCTGGACTTAAAAGGCAGTTGGGATCATTTTCTACCACTGATAGAGTTTGCTTACAACAACAGTTACCATTCTACCATTGGAATGGCACCATATGAGGCTCTTTATGGCAAGAAATGCAGATAACCTATATACTGGGTAGAACCAGGGGAAAACAGTTAGAAGGGCCAGATCTTATCGGAGAAACAATGGAGAAAGTCCCTATCATACAGGAACAGATAAAAACTGCTTTCAACAGGCAGAAGAGCTATACAGACCCGAAGCGAAAGGATGTGCAGTTTACAATGGGTGACCATATGTTCTTAAAGATCTCTCCTATGAAAGGAGTGATGAGATTTGGGAAGAAAGTCAAGTTTCACATTTTCAAACAATGTGATCTATTTACAGTGGGTGACCATGTGTTCTTAAAGATCTCTCCTATTAAGTTATAATGTAATCATTTCGATAATTTCAAACCATATACTGAGAACTTATTTCACAAAAACTTGTTATGCATATATAGGGTATTACATTATAACCTAATAATTTATTCAATTCCTACATTCTTTACATATTTTTGGCACTCATGGTTTTCCTAGGGTGTTCTAGGTGGTAGAGTATATCTATATGAAATCCAGTTACTCTTTTGTCCTAGGTTGTGATTGACAAGGATGTAAATTTTTTGTATAAATCCTTTATATTTACAGGTGTGTATTATCTATATTTTTACTAGATATTGTGAGGCCTTGCCCGAGCATTGGTCTGATCCACTCAAGGAATAGGAATGCTCATTTACCGGATAAGTCTCACATAGGAGAGGTTGTCGCTTTTGTTTTTGTGAAATGATGATGGATGATTTCTGTTTTCATTTAATTTTCAAAATTTCAATGAGTCGCCACCTTAATTTATTTTTATAGAGAAAAAGTAAGGAAAAAACTTAATTTTAACTCCAATTGCATCCCAAGGATAAAATGCATTAGATCTTCGAACCAAGTTCAGATTCACGAACTAGGCTTTTGGTTAAGAAACTTTAGTTTGGCTTTAACTTAATTATGACTTAAAAACATTATTTTTATGTGAGTTATTTAATAGGCTGGCATTTATTAGATGTAAAGCAGTAAATAAACTAGAAAACAGTAAATCATTCATTCAAAGTAGTAAAGAAATTAAAGCAATTATGTAAGGCCTCGCCAGAGCACTGAGTCCAAGGTCCGCTAAAAGGAACCGAAATGCTCATTTAGGTTTCGGTCTCACGGATTTGCAGAGCATGTAACACCACTCCTGATATCGTGTTTTTAAAATGATTTTTGGTCTTTTGGGACCTTATAAGGAGTCACCACCTTAATTTATTTTTTATTAGGAAAATATAAGATAAAATACCAATTTGACTTCAATTTGCAATCCAATGAAAAACATATTAGATCTTCGAACCAGATTTATAGGTTCAAGGACTAGGTTTTCGATTGAAAATAACAATGACTTGGCTTTTAATTTAATAATGACTTAAAAAATTATTTTCATGAATGATAGTTATAAGATGCAAAATAATAAGTAAAACAGTTAAGGCATTCATCCAAAGCAACAGAATAAAACAATAATATACATCATAATAGAAGATATCAACTCTAACCCTTATGGGTTCTAGGTTGATCAAATATTCCCCAATATTATATTGAAACAAACAATATAAAAGTCATGCAAGAAGGAAAAAAGGGTTTTTAAGGTTTTGGATTTAATGTCAAACCCGCATGCTTGCATATCCTTTAGAATATGATTCAAAGTTCACATAGTTTGCCCTTCTTGTGAAGGGGGTTTTGGTTTGACAAAGAGTCTTAGACTTCAAACATATTTCAGGATGAAGTTGGGGGGAATGGGAAATTCAAAACACTTGGGATTAGATAGATTTAGATTTAGGGATTTATATCTTTGATAGAGGCAGCGTTGATCAAGCTAGTTTTTCGGATCGAAGTTCCTCTTTGGAATCAAATTCCGAGTTCAAGAGGTCAAATTAATTCAATGAGAATTAACTTAATGTCGTGGTCCGAGTTTTTCGGCTTTCTCGTTCTTTAAATTCAATGAGAATATAAAGAGATTAGTTTTGCATTCAAAGAGAAGCAAAACCCTAATTTCAGTGACTCAAAAAGATTTGATTCAGTTGATTCGATTTTGGGACTAAAAAAGAGTCAGTTTTAGTTTAAAAACTCAAAGATAGTTTTCACTAATTAAACTATAATTAAGAACTCAAAGAGAGTCTTAATTAATTTGATTTAGTCCTTGATCAAAGAAACTCAAAAGGAGTTAATTAAGCCCAAATATTTTTCATTAAGTTTGATTTAATCAATTAACATATAATTATCTCAAAGAGAGATGTTAGAGAGAGAAAATCTCAACGAGAGAGAGAGGGGAAGGTGTGGGAGTGAATGTATTCAAGTGAGAAAGAAAGGGGATATTTATACGAGAAAAAAAGGACAAAATGGACATTTTAGGTTGTAGATTTGCCAGACAGGGGGTGGTAGATCTGGTAAACACGCTTGGTAGCACCGCCATGTAATACCTAGTACTTTGAATATTAGAGTTGATATGTGTTTGTTCATGTTTGTTTGATGAATGTTAACATGTGTATATATAAGTTGATTGAGTTCAGACAAGTTAGAATGGAGAAAATATGAGAATTCTTCACCATCAGTTATTTAGGGGGGTGAAGATACCTTTCACCACCTTGAAGATAATTCATCACCATGAAGATACCTTTCACCACCTTGAAGATAGTTCACCACCCTTAAGATACCTTTCACCATCTTGAAGATAGTTTTCACAGGAGTGAAAGATCTTTCACCACCGTGAGAATACTTTTTGTGTAATTTTTCATTTTCCTAAGGAATTGACTCTCATGAGCATAAATGCTCTATTTACGGGTGTGAAGCCTCAAATCTATATAAGCCTGAGCCCATTTCTTTCATTTTCAGATCACCCATTTCATTCTTCTTCCTCTCTTTCTTCATAAATACACTTCACCCACCCATAAATTCATTAAATTCTCTTCTCAAATAGTTATTTCATCTGCATTAACACAAGAATCAAGAATCAAACCTTCAAGAACATCAAGATTTCAGATTTCTCAAGGATTCTCCATTTATAGGAATTCAAGGTATTTGTTCCAAACTCCAACCTAAGTTTAATATAAATTAATGCATAGTTAGAATATATGATTATGAGTTATGAATAGATGTTTAAAAGCATCAATTGGCAATTATTATGGATTATAAGCAAGATATATATGGATTTAGGGTTTTAGGTGAATAGTAGCTATTCATCCCAATCTTCCATATTTCTTTAATAAGTGATTAAATTGATGTTAGAAAATATATTAGGACTCTAAAAGATGATTAGAATCATAAGAATTTACCATGTATAACATTTTTGGTCATAAACCCTAATTATGAGTATTTGGGGATTTGATATAAGAGAGGAGAACTAAGGAATAGAGAAGATTATTGAATGTACAAGTAATTGAGTGAAATACAAGGATAAATTACTTTGAGTTAAGTATGAACTATGTTAATATATGTTGCTATCCATTAATTGTGCTTGCTACTCTTCTCTTACTTCATGAATTTTTCTTAAATTCATTGTTGATGAACCTAAACTTATAAATTCGTAATTGTAAACTATAAATTGTTGTAACCCTTCTAAATAAGCCAATTGCATGAATGACTTGGTTGTTGTTTTTTTTTTGGACCAAGATCAGTATATAACTATTTGTGTGATTGAATAATTATCTGTAAATATGTGATGATGGTCTTGTGACCAGTATGTTTCTTGATAATATGATTAAGCTATATAATCCATGACCCACATGTAAATAGAATGCTCTTCCTAATGAGAGTTAGTTCATTAGTCCAATGTGTACATCAGGAATCCAGCTGACAAGGTTTCAGTGTCCCTCCTAGTTGGGGACCAGAAACACTAAGCATGTGCCCTGCGCAAGTACATGGAGACGGTGAGGTGACATGGTGCATCGATACTCTATGCTATGATCTAATTTGAGTTCTATTTCATTATATGATTTATAGTGTCATTCTTTGTGGGCATTCACATGTTAAAGAAACCATGATTGTTCATGTTATGATTCTTTGTGCCATGATTTTGATAATCTCTTTCCTCATGATATTCCAAAAGTTGATTGAATATATGTTCAAGTTTATATTTATCCTCTATATCTTTATGATACTTGTAAGCATTAGTGTAGTTTATATCTTACTGAGTTGAAAGCTCACTCCTCTTATGTGGATTTTAGGTGATAATGTAGCTCGAGAGGGAGCTAACATAGAAGACAAAGCTTTTTTATTCATTCCTTCAAGAAGACTCTATGTAATTCTTTTGGTGTATATTATTTTGTATTATGGTATTTATATGTATGAGGAGTATACTCTAGAGCTCCGTAGTTAGATGTTAAGGAAGATATTATTTTGATGTCTTAATTGATATATTGTGGGATGCCCTTGCTCCTTATTGATGTGGGATATATCTTTTGATCGGTAAGGAACAAGAGGAAATCATATGATGATGTATGAAAATGCATGAATGATGATTATATGATTCATAGAATTGAGTATTCATGAAGATAATTGTGTATGATGTGGATATATGTTATGTATGATATCCAGGATATGAGTGTTCTACAGGTTTATGGTGGCCTTAAGACTACACTTGCCCTAGGATCGTCGCACCACTAGAGTTGGGGTGTGACACGCCACTAGGCACTGGCGGAGATTCCAAGCTTGGTCATCGAATCTTGGCGAGTTGGGCACAGGCTTGTGAGTTTCGAGCCATTTTCTTATCTTTCTGGGTCCTGATGGGTTTCATTCAATCAAATATAAGTTTGTTGTCACGACCCAAACCAGGGAGCCGCGACAGTCCAAGGGTACGGGATCCGCCCGAGGCTACCAGTACCACGATGAACCCCTAATACAACGTATATAATACTCATAACTTAATTCACTCTAAAAGCTCATATATCATCATATTTCATTCATATAATACTATATAATTTCTCATGCCAATTCTCATACCTATACATTATGCTAATGTCCTGCCGAAAATCCGGCAGAGTTTCCTCTGTATTTTCAACATGCCAATTTACCAATTTGTCAATTAAACACTTCCAATATCATTTCCCAACTCAACTCCATCTCTACATCATCAACTCATCCA
>CANXYC011460376.1:0-18542 GCA_948193065.1 Aleurites moluccanus
TAGAACTAATTCAAATAACATGCATAAATACCAATTTCATGCATAAATATATATATAAGCATAACAATATAAAGAAATTAAAAATCTCCCCCCAAAGATCTCTATATGGATTTGGTTCAGGCTAAGCTGAGGTGTTACAATACATCATTATGAATACTCATGTTTTGATTTGTTAACCCAATGAGTATGTTTCCTTCTTGATTAAATGCCACTTGTTATTGTTGATCATTATTTGATCTTCCTAAAGATTAAAATTTATCCATATTCATTTATTGCTATTGATATTGAAATGTCTATTATGTACTGATTGATAAGTAAACCCATGTATTGAAAGCCATTGTACCGAAATGTTCTTAACGCATACTTGATATTGTTATCGATTTCCACTGGCCTATTTACATGTGGATTTGACAGAGCTACTATTCTGACAAGGTAGTGGGATTATACTGCCGGCGATGTACGCATTGATTACTGATGCCCCTAGCTGGGAGGGGTTATGGTCCTAGCTATAGGGTTTGATCAGTCTTATGCTTACTGATACTGATCGATACTGATACTACCAGAAACTGTATATTCGCATATAGTCCATACTGATACTATTGGAGACTGTATGTTTACATATAGTCCATCCCTTTATCTGTCTTATCTACATGATACGAGTATTGTTTACCTGTTTATTGATTCTAAACTTAAACCTTATTGCTTACCGTTGATATCTTTTATTATCATATGCTTATATCTCATATATAATGATGTATGCATGCTCACTGAGTATTTTATACTCACCAAATTAGTGGTTTATAATTTTTACAGGGATGTGTAAGAGGAAGCTGATTCCAAGTCAATTTCTTTCCGACTTGGGATGTCAAGTACATCGAGGTAGAATTGTATTTGTTAAAGGTTATTAGTGACAATTCTTAAAGCTCCATGATACTGTGTATAATTAGATGATTGAGTATTATAATGATATATGAATAGTGTAATATTTAATGTTACAGTGACATTCAAAATATAATGATTGAAAATGTCAATGATAATAAAGTGATAAAGATAGTGACAGAGGTAAATGTTAAAAATGAAATCCACATGTTTTGAAAAAGATTTAGAAGTGCTATGTATGATTGTTGAACTGTAAAGTTAAGGGTATAAGGTTGGCAAATAATTGAGAGTGTAAAATAATTTTTAGTGTAGGCTGTGTAATTTTTGAGAGACTTGGTTTTGGGTCAGGAATAAGGTTAAAATTACAAAGGAAACTCTGGCAAATTTTCTATAAAATCTATAAGTAATAAATGGGATTTAAGTATTGATTAATGAATTAATATTGATTGAATGATTGATAAATGGATTATTAATGGGTTCTACGGGTTTCCAGTGACCTTAAGTCTACCCGTGCCCTAGGACTGTCCCGGCCCAAAAGTGAGTCATGACAACTGCCTTCTGTACTTTCTCACTATTCAATGCTCTGTCTGCTGGGTTATTACACTCTACCCCCCCTTTAATAAAATTCGTCCTCGAATTTTATTATCCAATAATACAATCATCAATAGATGTATCTTAAATAGTCTCCAATTATCTTTGCAAATAATTTCTCTATATCGATTATTATCTTACTTAGACTGATGTGTCAAATTTTATAGTCTTCTTATCATTTACGCTATTTCATAATTCTCATATCATTTCTTATCAGTATACGATCTATAATCCATAAACATTTGATAATACAGTATGCACAGTTCTATGTGGATAAGATTGTACGGCTTCATAGAGTGTCATTGATGATTATATCAGATAGGGGTACACAGTTTACTTCTGTATTTTAGCAGAAGTTCCTGGAGGCTATGGGTACTCAGTTACAGTTCAGTAAAGCTTTCCATCCACAGATCGATGGACAATCAAAGAAGGCAATCCAGATATTGGAGGATATGTTGCGGTTATGTATTTTGGATTTCAAAGGTAACTGGGATCAGTATTTGCCGTTGATTGAATTCTTCTATAACAATAGATAACATTCTTCTATCGTAATGGCCCCATATGAAGCACTGTATGGTAGGAAATGCAAATCTCCAATATGTTGGGTGAAACCGGGTAAGAAATAGTTGGAAGGCCTAGAATTGATAAATGAGACAATGGAAAAGGTGTATATTATCAAGGAACAAATGAAGACCGCTTTCAGCAAATAGAAGAGTTATGCAGATCCAAAGCGGAAGGATGTTCACTTTGCAGTTGGTGACCATATTTTCCTTAAAATCTCACTAATGAGAGGTGTTATGAGATTTGGGAAGAAAGGGAAGTTGTCACCAATATTTGTAGGCCCATTTGAGATACTCGAGAAGATTGGCAATGTGGCATACAGATTGGCTCTTCCACCTAGTTTGAGCCATGTTCATCCGGTGTTCCATATTTCTATGTTGCGAAAATATGTACATGATCCATCGCATGTATTGGAGGCATAAGTTATTGGGGTTAATGAAGACTTGTCATATAAGAAGCTACCAGTGGAGATTGTGGATCGACAAGTCAGGCAATTGCAGAATAAGGAAATCCCAATGGTAAAAGTGCTTTGGAGGAAATCAGATGATGGAGGAGTGCACATGGGAGAGTGAGCAGGACATGAAGGACAAATATCCATTCATGTTCTAGCATTGAGGTATGTATTTATCTTAAATTTGAGGATCAATTTATTTGAAGGGGGGTAGAATGTAATATCCTAGAAAAGCCTAGCATACATGAATGATAATATAATCAGTTATTGGTTTGGAATCATCGAAATAACTAAAGATAATTTTTGAGACACGGTTAGAATGCATATGAGTTATTGTCTCGAAAAACTTTGGTGTCAATAACACTGCCAAGAAAATGGCAGTCCGATCGACAAATGAATTTCTGATTTTGACTAGGGGTAAAGAATCATATAATTTTATGTGTAATTATGGTGAAAAAAAAGAGGTGAAAAGTGTTTAGGAACACTGAAAAAGTAAATAATGGCAAAATTGTAAATAAGTGAAACTTTAGGGGTATAGTGGAAAACCGACTGTATGAGTTTCAGAAGGGCTCTGAAACTATTTTTATAATAAATTATAAATAAAAATAAGTTATTTGACTCCCCACTTTGAAATCTAATTCCCAATAGAATTGTCAGAATAAATTACAGAAGAAGTTGGGGTCAAAGTATAATTATTTGATAGTTTAAGGACTTATTTATAATTTGCCATTTGACCCACCTATATAAGCAACACTTAGAAGATTTTTGGTCATATTCTTCTTCTTCTCACCTTGTGGATGAACCATCTTCTTCCATTTCTCCACCATTTTTAAGCTTGCTTCCTTAAGGAAAATCAAAGAATACTTGAATCCAACCTTATATCTTTCATCTTCCATCCATTTCTCACCTTGAATCACAAAGAATTTGGAGAACAAACACCAAGTAGATTTGGACCACACTTCATTCAAAGGTAAGGAAGTGATTTGTTTGGTTTTATAGTTGATTTAGATGTTTTAGATAATGATTAGAATGGGTTTTGTGTTTAATTGCATCAATTGATACATTTGGAGATTTTTCCCCAAATTGAAACCCTAAACCTAAGTTGTGTAAATTGAATCTTTGATTTTGTGTTAGTTTTATGTTAATTAAGCTTAGAATATGTTAATTAGAAGCTAATTGATGGATTATTTGTGGTTGGTTTGATGTAGAATATCAAAGTGAGGAAGATTGGCTATTTTGCCTACTTTAAGGAATTTGGTGGCAAATCAATTTTGCTAGCTTATTTGGAGTATTAGGTGAGTTTAATATGCATCATTTAACATGTCTATAGCATTGAATTAATGATTGGAATTCTCCTTTGAAAGCCCATCTTTGGCCAAACCACTTGTTACTATTCATGCCTTGAATTTTGCTTTGTTTTTCCTTTGAATCTCTATTCCAATTTGATCCTTTTAATTGTGTTGAATGTTGGAAAATTGATGTTTGTTGTGTTGCCTACATTGTGAGCTCTTTGTTGATTGAATGGGCAATGTCAATGTTGCATCATAACCTAGCCAATTTGTCCATTCTTTGTTGCACACTAAGTGTTTGATGAAATATCTAGTTCATTTTGTCATAGGCCTATCACTTGTTCATCCATAGGCCTACCATTTGAATGTCATCATCGCCAGCGATATTGGCATGCAATTGTGCTAACCTTTTATTCATATATGACCAACCTATGTTTCATCCCATTGTTAATTGCCAAACCTATTGCCATTGTATATCTACTTGTTATTGCCATTCCATTGTTTATATTGCAACTTGAATTGATTGATATTGAGATATTGATACTTGTTGATACCATTGTTGTTTAATGGTATCCATTGATTTGTTCTATACCTATTATGGCTCAAATGTGATTTGACAGAGCTGCCTCTCTTATAGAGTAGTGGATGCATATTGTCGGCAATGTGCACATTGTATAATGACACCCTAGCTGGGAAGGTTTAACAGTCCTAGCCATAAGACCTGATCAGTCGTATGTTTACTGATACATGATAATACATGTGACATGAGTTTCATGGCCCTACATCTATCTTATCTATGTGATATATATTCCATTGACTTTATTATTACTTCTACAGTCATCTACTATAATTTGATATTGTATTCTGTCATTCTTGAGCAGACTGATTATTACTGTTCATCTTCATATCATCTATTGATGTTACAGTCCTTATTTATGATCGATGCATATTAGATTCACTGAGTATCTTATATACTCACCCTATTCATTGTTTCCCCTTTCCAGGTGCAGAATAGGTAGACAGATACTCGACGGTTGCTTTCCAAGGAATTCTGCAGTGTCATTAGCAATGTAATTATTTAAACACTGTATTTTGTATGTATATATTTTTAGTAACTCCATGGGTTGTGTAATGGCATAGTTAGATTATATTTATAAATGTATGGCATAATATGAAGTATAATTAATGTTATGGCATGAGATGATGATTGCTACAATCACTTGTAATAAGAATTACAAACATATTACAGACAGATTACAGAATACTAGAATAAATAGTAACTAAGTAATTGAATAATAAATTGATATTAATTGATGATTATATGTGATACCGGGTTCTATGGGTGTCGGTCGCCTCTGGCATTTTCTGCATCCTAGGACCGTCGCGTTCCGAAATCAGGACGTGAGAAAGGCATACTACACAAATGAATTATGGTTCTAGTAGTTTTGCATCTCCTAAAGGTTCAGTTCCTCTTTGTCCCACGTGTGGGAAAAAGCATTTTGGCTAATGTTATAAGGAGACTGGTGTTTATTTCAGATGTGGTCAGTCAGACCACTTTATTAAGGATTGCCCCCAGGCATTACATTCTGATAGGCCTCAAGCTTCCCAGTCCATAATTCAGATGGATGGGAGAGGAGGTGGTACTCAGTATGGTAGAGGGGGTGTAGCTAGAGGAGGATATGGGTAGAGGTTTTGGTCAGACAGTGGGATAAACATTAGGGCAGACACTAATTGGCAATGGCGGGGGGGAGAGTTTTTGCATTGACTCAGCAGGAGCCCTGGCCTCAAACATAGTTATGACAGTTATTATTCCTATTTAATCTTTGAATGCACAAGTTCTATTTGATTCTGATGCCACGCATTCCTTCGTATCTTTATGTTTTGCAAAGAAATTGTTTGTGGCATGTAAATTTTTGGATTCTGCATTAGTCGTGTCGACTCCTTTAGAGGAGGAGATAGAGGTGAATAAGGTTTATCCTTCTTATTTAGTGAGCCTTAATGGCAAGAGTTTGGAGGTAGATTTGGTTGAGCTGCCAGTGTTGGAGTTTGATGTGATCTTAGGCGTGGATTGGTTGTACAAGTTTTTTGCTATCATTGATTGTAATAGGAAAAAGATTGTATTCAAGCCACCATCAGGTGAAAATTTTGAGTTCCATGGGGAAAGGAGTGAGAATCCTTACAATTTGATATCCACCACTGGGGCGAGGAGATTGTTAAAGAAAGGATGTCAAGGGTATTTGGAGTATGTCCGACACTCAAAAAAGGAAGTAAAAAAAGCATTGATCAGATTTTTGTTTTAATTAAGGCCTAATTTGTATTATTTAATTAAGTACATGAGATATTTTAATTAATGGACTAATGGATTAATTTAATTATGGACTTCATGAGAATTAAAGGTCCAACAAGCCTTTTAATTTCATTTAATGGCATAATTGTAATTAGGTGGTTAAGAAATGGCTAATTAGATTAGTGCCATTCTAAGTCCTAATTTAATTTAGAAAAAGGATACCTATAAAATGAGACTTAACTAAGAATTAATATGAATTATCCCTTATTCTATTGTTGATAAAAAAAACCCTAGAATTGTTCAAATGAAAATTCGGTCAAGTTTGGAACAAAAACTCCTTGGCCGAAATTATCTAGCCTAGCACAAAGGTGATTTCGTTTATCTCTTTCCTTGATTGATTTTATTCTTTGATCTTCGCGTGGATACTTTAAAGCTTTCCATATTATTTGGATTGATTGTAGTTTATAACAACCCATCAAGAAGATCAAGAATTTCAAGAACTCCAAGTAAGGCTTCAAGAAAGGTAAAGATTTCTAATCTTTTCTTTAAAGAATTTGATTTTAATCAACATAGGTTCATATTTTAGGAATTTTAAAATTATTTTCGCTGTGCCTAATAGCATAAAATTCTTTTAAGTGGTATTAGAACCTCCCTATGGTTGATTAAAATTGATTAAAAATAAATTTTTGGTTCTTGAAGTTTCAGTTTGAATTGGTTGAATGCGAATTAGGGTTTGTATTCTTGATTGAATTGGTTTGCATCAAACCGAATTTGATTTGAATTGTTCCATTGAATTCATTTTTATATATCATCTTTTACCACGTTTTTCTTCATTATGATCATATCTTGAATGAATTAATTTGTGATAATTTCAATCATGTGATGATAGGATTGGTTTGACGCAATTTGGAGTTCATTTGAAATAGTTTCAAACTAGTTTTCCCAAGTTGCATAGGATTTTTCATTCACTTGATAAATCTGTTTGGACTAGCTGTATAACCATGACTTTTTCATCTAAACTTTATTATGGGTAAATTATTTTGTGTTAATTCTAATCATAAGATGATAGGAATAAGTTTGGTGCAATTTAAAATTAATTTAAAGTTGTTTCAAAATTATTTTCCAAAGTTGCATATGATTCTCGAACTCTTACTTTTCTTTATTGATTTCGATTTCCATGGATAAAGAGGGCTGTTTAAAATTTTATTTTTGTTGAATTAGAAGTCTTTAATTTAATTATGATAATTAAAATTGGTTTGGATCAAGTTGGAATTGGTTAGAAAAAGTTTCATAACTAACTTCCTAGTTTGTTACAATTTCTTATTTTTTAACTAACTTCTTCGTCCACCTTAATGGTTAAGGGGCTGATGTATTTTTAATTCATTAATATGATTAATTAATTATGAATATGATGGATTAAATGGTGATTTAATTTCTGGAATCCCAAACTATAATTTACAAAATTAATTTTATACGAAACTTACGAAATTGTTTTACTAGTTTAGCGTATGAAAAGACTTTTTCATAAAACCTTTTAAGGAGTTAAAAAAAAAAATATCCAGATCTGAAAATTTTATTTATTTTATAAATTTAAAGTGTAATTAATGATTTTATTATTTCTAAAAAAGGCTGGATATGATCGGGAACCTTTAAGAGTTAAAGTTTTGATGATACGAGGAAACTAACAAATTTGCAACATATGATGTTTGTAAATTATAAATTAATTCATGTGACAATTTTATTTATTTATTTTAATGATCATAAAATTATTTAATTAACTTTTGACCTTTGATTAATAAATTTGAAATTTATTAAAATTAATTTTCTAAGCCGAATTCGAACCAAAATGCTAAAGCCACAGAAAGAACACAGAAATTATTTTTGCGTAAATTTCTTTAAATTGTTTTTCAAAATTATTTAAGGGATGTATGTTTGGCATGATGACATGGTTATAGATAAGACCAATATAATTTTTTTGCATGAATTAATTTTAGACATGTGCATCCTGGTTCCCTTTTGAATGAGAGTAATAGCTAATACTAATTTCTTTTATTTTCAAAAGTTGAAAGTTGCATGAAAATTAGTTTACATAGGAATTAATATAACTTTTGAAGAATAATTAAAGTCTCAAGATGGAGGCCCATGCTGAATCAAAAAGAGACCAAAGGAGACTTAAAAAAGGACCTTGAAGGCTTGAGGATAGAATTATTATAATTGTTATTTCAATTTTTAGCTTTAAGTTGTAATCTCACGCATCTACCTAGGTGTGACCTATGACTTTTTCAAGACTCGAAAAGTCAAAGTATATTTATCCATAACTATGACCATATAATTTATGTATGATTACCATGTATGTATTTTCATGATGAATGCAAGATAGTATATGCATGCTAGGATAAAATTGATAAGACTCTTAAAAAAGTAAGTCCCTCTTAAATTTAACATTAAGGCTAAGTCTTCCATTAATATGGCATGAACCAATGTTCTTCATTTGTTAGGTTGTTGAGTCACTCAAGCCTACTTTTTTAAGAATATATTCATTCCATGAAAATTTGATTTTCTGATTAATGGGCAGGTCTTAACAAATATCATTCGCTTGTTGAGTCACTCAAGACTAATGAGGATTTGAGGCAAATTTGATGATATGTGCACATGATGTACATATATATTAATGAATTAATAGCCAAATGAATCAGTAATCATATATGATATGAAAGATATTGGATATCTACTATTTGATCAAAAATTGATTTGTTGAGTCACTCAAGGTCATTTTAGTGATGATGGATACTAACCCACTAGGAGGAACAAGCAACGAGTTCTTCTCGGATTCACAGTAAATGTTAGGAATTCGCAATAAAATAGAAGGAGCAATGCACGTAATTAAAAGACTGTAATTTCATGCATTCACTAAACTAACATGATATCTTTACATCTAAGTTGTTAGAATCATGACTGTACATGTTAACTCACGCTGCATTTCGATAACAATAAATTGACTAGACCCAATTTTCTCGAATGGTGTTCAAAAGTGAGAATGGTTCTCATATTTGAAAAGATTGCCTATGTCTTATACACATTTGTTCCACTTATCATTGCTTAAGGGTAGCATATGGAGGATAGTGATTTGGCTAGCAGAAGTTGGCCTTTATGTCCCCAAAGCTCCAAAAGACAATATGTTAAAGGACATAACACCATTGAGAAAAGAATAGACGATGGAAAGAATTGCAATCAACACATGGACTCTCTGAACTAGAATAAGGCATTGGATGCAACTACTTCATGTACTTTTGATATTAGTATTAATAATGTTTCTTACAACATATGGGTAATGGATACCAGATGTGTTGCACACATATATAGAGACATAAATGTACTAAAGAACAGTAGAAAACTATAGAAGGAATATATAAACCTTCTAGTTGGAAACAAAGCAAAGATTGCTACTATAACTTGAGGAATATAATGTCTTTTTATAGTGGTTTAGTTTTAAAACTTAAATCCTTATTTTATATAAATTGTTTAAATAAAATATTATTTCTATTGGACAAAAAAGAGGATATTAGTTCATAATAAAGGAAGACCTTTTATTATAATAAAATATCTTATGGAATTTGTTATATTACTACATGGGATTTATACTTTGCAAGTAGATAAATCCAATATAATATTGATTTCAAAAAGACAAAAACTAAATAACTATAAAAAAATCTTACCTATGACACTGTTGTCTTAGGCATATAAATAAGAAACACATAACTAAGTTACACAAGACATGTGACTTAGAGTTATATAATTATAAATTATATGATACATGCAGATCTTGTTTATTAGGCAAGATGACTAAGCTACCTTTCAGTGGAAAAAGATGAGTGAGCTATCAGACTATTGGACTTAATACATAGTGATGTATGTGGCCTAATGACAATACACGCTAGAAGTGTATATTCTTACTTCATTACCTTTATTAATGATCACTCGTAATTTGGATATTTGTATCTTATAAAGTACAAATCTGAAGCCTTTGAAAAGTTCAAAGAATTCAAGAATGTAGTAGAAAAACAGCTTCGCAAAAGTATTAAGATACTTAGATCGAATCGATGTGGTGAATACTTAAGTCAAGAATTTCAAAGTTATATGAGAGATAATGGAATATTATCTCAATGGACATCTCCATATACCCCTCAACACAACGGAGTATCCAAGAGGAGGAACTAAACCTTGTTAGACATGATTAGGTCCATGATGAGTTTTGTAGATCTGCCTAAGTCTTTATAGGGATACGCACTTGAGACTGATATTTACATTCTAAATAGAGTCCCATCTAATTCAATTGATATTACACCATATAAGATAGAGCATAACAAAGAAACCCTCATATTCTTACATGAGAATTTGGGGTTGTCCTGCTTATGTGAAAAGGACAATATCAAATCAGCTTGAGACTAAGTCTGATAAGTGTTTATTAGTGAAATATCCAAAGAAAACTATTGGATATTACTTCTACCATTATTTGAAACAGAAAGTGTACATTTTGAAGCATGCTGTCCTTTTAGAGAAAAAGTTTCTACTGAAAGAGTACAGTGGGAGTAGAATTGAGCTTTCAGAAGTTCAGAAATCACAAGTAGACACAAATCAACTGATGGAATTGGACCTATTGTTCATACAGATGAAGTAACAGTTACACCTATTGAGACAAAGGAACTGTGCAGCTTTACTAGGGTATGTAGTGTTCTAGAGATATATGGATTTCTAGTAAGCGAACACAATGATGTATTAATCATTGAGAATGATGAACCAACGACCTATGGGGAATCTCTAAAAAGTTTAGAATATGATAAATGGCTCCAAGACATGAAATTAGAGATGGATTCCATGTATAACAACAAAGTATAGACTTTGGTTAAGCCACCCGAATAGATAAAGCCCATTAGGTGCAAATGGGTCTTCAAGAAGAAGACTGACATGGAAGGTAATGTGATTACCCACAAAGCTAGATTGGTAGCTAAATGGTATTGCCAAAGACAAGGAGTTGACTATGACGAAACCTTTGCTCTTGTAGCTATGCTTAAGTCCATCAAAATACTCCTAGCCATTGCAACTCATTATGATTATGAGATTTGGCAAATGGATGTGAAAAACAGATTTCCTAAATAGAAATTTGACTGAGGATGTGTATATAACACAGCCTGAGGGTTTCACATCGCATGATGGTAGTAAGGTATACAATTTATAAAGATCCAATTATGGATTAAAGCAAGAATTTGGGAGTTGGAATATCTATTTTGTTGAGACAATCAAAGTGGTTGGTTTCTCACAAAATGAGGATGAACCTTGTTTATATAAGAAGGTTAGTGGGAGTGCAATCGTATTCCTTATATTATATGTAAATAACATAATAATAATGGAAATGATATATCAGTTTAGCAAAGGGTCATAATTTGATTATCTTAAAACTTCTCCATAAAAGACCTTGGTCATGTGACCTACAATATGGGGATAAGGTTCTATAGAAATAGATCCAATAGGTTGCTAGGTTTTTCACAAAGTACATAGATTGACAAAGTGCTAAAAAAGTTTAGCATGGATTCGTCTAAGCGGTTCATAGAGATAAGCCAAGGCATCACTCTCTCCAAGGCCAACATAGGAAGAGAGAAAGCATATGAGTAAGATCCAATATGCATCCGCAAATTGGATTTATTATGTATACTAAGTTATGTACTAGACTTGATGGATCTTATATTGTGAAGTGTCACGAGCAAAGATCAAGTCCAATCCAGGTGATGGTCACTAGATTGCGATCAAAAAACATTCTTAAGTACGTGGGAAGCAATAAAATATGATTTTGATATGTGGAGAAATTGAGTTAGAGGTAAATAGGCATACAGATGCCAGTTTCAAATCTGTTAAGGATAACTACAAGTTTTAGCAAAGTTTTTATAAATTTACCCTCAACGGAGTACAATTAGATGATTTTAATAACAAAAGTCATGTACATTACAACTTATAAAGTTATAATGGAAGTTGTTTGGACAAGAATCATTCATCACTATTCAGGTGTGGTACCCAACATTGTTAATATAATAAATATTATTGTGATAACAATGAAGCCATTGCGCAAACAAAGAAACCACGGTCTCATCAACAATCCAAACACTTATAAAACACATTACCAGATCATAGAGATGATTGGTAGAAGAAAGATGTATAGATCGATAAAGTTCCTACTGATCAGAACATCATTGATCCTCTTACAAAGCTGTTAGCCCAGATATATATGATGGTCATATTTTAGCCTGTGGTATTGGATACAAAGGAAATTAGCTTCAGAGCAAGCGGGAGATTGTTAGTGTTAGTACTCTAAAGACAGTCATTTTAATAATTATTTTAGAAAGGCATTCTTTATTAACCAGTGATTTATTAATGTTTATAATATAATCATATAACTACTTAATGTAGTCCATGGTATAAACATAACATGAAAGCATTTATAATAGGATCATGATGGTGAGATGCTTGACATGTGTAATTAAGTTATTACCTAAACTATCCTTAGTTATAGAATCAACAAGATGGGACATTGTTGATTTCACAAAGACTAGCACTTATGTATACTATTTGATTGGATCAAATCATCTGATCTCAGATAGAGATGCAAACATAGGTGATGTCTAAGTATAGCATATGAGATAATAAGTATATTAGAGTGATCTCTTGAGATTATCATATGGAATTCTAAATAATGTTAATTATACATCTCATCATAACAATGTGCAAATATCCTTTGACTTGAGATACTTAAAAGTGATCTAAAGTGTTGAGACTATACTTTGATTCTATACCTTGTTCTCCCAGTTAGGGTTTACTCGTAGGGCAGACATTGGGTATAGTTCGAGGCACTCGTAGATATTTAAGTAATCAATAAATGAATTCGTAACTCCTATTAAAATGAGGGTTTACCTAAAGCATCTTGTATGAGATTATTACTTAAAAAATGTAGCCAAAGTGGATTGTACTTAGAGATGGTTTCTAAGGGAGCCAGTTTTAGTAATGAGGCTCAAAGACAAGAAATTAACATTCGAGTTAAGTGTGGCGTAGCCAGTTTAGTGGGAGTTAATACAAAGTCCATACGTTGAACTGAATGAGGTAAATGTCATTGAAGAGACTAATAGCACAATATTATCTATGTAAGGATTTTGTATTTAACCACAAGTACTTTCTAATTATTTGGAGGTCATGATATGTGCCTAGATACCGCTCATGATCTACTCAAGTTATAAAAGATTAATTAGAGGATTAATTATGGATTAAAAGAGTTTAATTCATATAAGATTTGTTGGATAAGGATTACTTTTTATGAAACTTTCCTATTTTGGAAGTAGGATTTTCACTTAAGACTTTCCTAATTTATTTAAGCAAATTACTAAGAACTTGAATTATAATTTAATTATAGAACCTATAAGGTCACACACATTGGAGTAATTAAAAAATATATAAATAAGATATTTAAGTAATGAATTTAATTGGATTAAATTTATGGACTTAAATAAGGTGTTTTAATTAAAGCCCAATTAGTCTTACTTAATTAAGTACATGAGATATTTTAATTAATGGACTAATAGATTAATTTAATTATAGGCTTAATGAAAATTAAAAGTCCAACAAGCCTTTTAATTTCATTAATGGTATAATTATAATTAGGTGGTTAAGAAATGATTAATTGGATTATACTCATTCTAAATTCTAATTTAATTTAGAAAAAGGTTACCTATAAAAGGAGACTTAACCAAGAATTAATATGAATTACCCCTTATTTTATTAATGACCGAAAACCCTAGAATTTTTCAAAGGAGAATTCAGTCAAACTTGGAATAAAAATTTCTTGGCCAAAATTACCTAGCTTAGCACAAATGTGATTTGGTTCATCTCTTTTTTTTTATTATTGTTTTTATTCTTTGATTTTTGAGTAAATACTTTAGGGCTTTCCATATTTTTTTGATTGATTGTGGTTTACAACAACCCATCAAAAAGATCAAGAATTTCAAGAACTCAAAAAAAAATTCAAAAAATATAAAGATTTATAATCTTTTTTTTTAAATTTGATTTTAATCAATATAAATTTATATTTTAAAAATTTTAAAATTATTTTCATTGTAGCTAATGACTTAAAACTCCTTCATTTTTATCATGTTAAATATAATTACTAATTATGTATTTTTTATTATCATATAAATATAATTACTAATTATACTTTTTTTATAACGTGACAAACTAATTTCATCGTCATCTTCTACTTATAAAGAATAGTTGGAATGTGTTAATTAAATATTATTATAAATTATGTAATATATTTTTATTTAGTATGGTATGAATCTTTTGAATTTTGTTTAAATAATTCTATGTATATTATGATAAACTAATATAATTTTTATGCTTTTATACTAAACCTGCGGCACCGCGCGGGTGCTCTTGTCACACATTATAAAGAACATAAAACGATTTAATCTCTGGCCTAATTGCTTAGCTTCAAGAAAATATAGTAAGCAGAAAAATAAATTAGAATTTGATCTAAAATCCCCGTGAACTTCACAAGTCAAGTTGAAAATGGCAAAAGAAGAAAAAAAATATATATATTATATTTAACTAGTCAATAACCCGACTGTGGTTATAAAATTAAATTAAATTAAATTATTAACTTATTTTATAAATTTTATTTATTTAGCATTTAATTGCTTCAGTTGAAGCCAATTTCAATGGTTTTATAAGGTGCATTCTAATTGATTACGTAATTATTTCCATCACTTATTCCACATAATTAGGAGCGGACCACAAAATTTCATTAAAAAATCAAAATTAAATTAATAGAAAATTTTTGTGTTATTATATATAATTTTTTTTGAGGAAAAAAGATTCAATAATCCAAATTGATTTACAGTATCAATTTACACTAAAGAAGTGTTTCTTGCAACAACTGTTGCTTCCTAATGACCATAGAATCAAAAATCATAAAACTTGAAACTTGAAACTATTATGCTTCAAATTGCTTATTGATCATCCTATGATAAGTTTGTATCCTGAAGAGAGCAAAAGAGTGGAAAGCACAAGCAAATCAGTACATGTGCTCAAGCAAGCCTTAACAAAGATCAGCATTGGGTTTTCATTGTAAGCAAAAATGAAAATAGAACATATGAAGAACATATATATATGTGCATAAGAGGGCCTTCAACACTAAAAATATAGATTTGCCGATGAACAAAAAATCTTTCATACAATTAAGTGAAAACTTTAAAACTCTCAACATCGTGTAATGAATGTTTAGCTCTTACTTTCTACACTTCCAAGCTGATACAGAAAAAAGAGACCGATCCTGCCAGCGAATTACTACACACCCATTTTCTTCCTTAATTTTATAACCATCACAACCGTACCCTTGCACCAATCTTCTTGCTTGTAACATACCATAGTAGCTCAAAGGCACATTTCCAAATCCAGCTAAATCAAGCCTTTGAATCCACTTCTCGAGTTTTTCATGTCGTTCCTTTCTTTCAGCTCCTTCACACGCTACAATGTTCTTTATTTCCTCCCCAAACAGCATTTTCTCCACCTTAAGCCTTTCCATAGTTTTTCTGGATACAGTAGATTCCAAACAATCAAACAAGGCTGCATAGGAGTATAATGCCTCTATTAGTCTCTCCATAAGAGTTGATCCATTATGATTAGAATCTTGTTCCATTACCATCATGAGCTTTGGTGACAAACTCCACAGCATATTGAGAAAATAATCCATCTTCACTGAAGCAGTTGAAGATAGAGGGGATGATGAGGTTGAGTCGGGACTTGGGCTATATCCATTTACCGTATCTTTCTCAAGCAACTCCCCTAATGTGTTTTGGTTCACCTGAAGGACTCTTTGCAAGTGAATTCCATTTGAATTCTTCAATGTTACTGGAGATATCTTCCTCAATTCATCATCTGAGGCCAAAAAATAATGCAGTTGGAGAACTGAACTAATTGCTAGAGCCTCCCCAGTTTTAACACGCAACTTTTCAATATCAAGATTATCTAATTTGGTAACAATGGGATTGAACTGAAAGGGTATGTCCAGCCTCTCTGCTTCTTCAATCAGTTTATGAGCCATCTCATCTAGTACCTCCTTCTGTTGATGAATCCCTGTAATTCTCAAATGGGGTGGCCCCTCAGGCCGTGCACTTAAAGCTTGGAGAAGTGCAAGCCATTGTGCAGGTTCAGCTGCATTAAGATCAATAATATGAACCATCTTTTCCCCTTCCATGGCTTCAATTATTGCTTGGTTTGTAAGAACAAAAGCCACTTTCAAGAAAGGAAACATCTCAAAAAACAATTTGCGAACCAGAATTTCCTCAGAAACCAAAGTTATTTTAGTAGCATTAAGGGCCCTGTGTAAACCAGGCCAGGATTTGATTATCCTATGAGCAAGTGCCTCAGTAAAATAAGCAGCAATTCGCTGCATGGTATCACCATCAGCAGAAGCTAGTTGAGAGATCTGTCCAAGGGCAATCTCTGCATTTTCAAGGCTACCAGTAGCTACATGATTTGCGCAAGTAAGCAATAAATGGATCAAATACAATCCCCTCTCCTCAGATTTTAGCTCTCTAAACCAAGGATATGGTGATCCTATACCCGGCGAAAGTGACATCATGGAGAAAAATTGGAGAGGTGATGATGTCACTGATGATGATCCATCATCTTGAAACATTGGTATAAAACTAAAACAGTCAATTAAGCCGAACAGATATGGGAACTTAAAGAAATAAAGATTGAATATAATTGTTAACCAGAGATGGGATCAAGAAAATTAATTCACAGAGGAATCCAGAATTCACACAGAAGTTTAATAGATCACAGATGCAAGAAACTGAACAAGTAAAGTCCGATCTATAGAAACTGAACACATATATGTAAAACCCCGAAAAAGAAGAAGCTCAAGTGGGGAATCAGATACTTGATCAATTCAGCTCCATTTCACAGAGAAAGAACAAAAACAGTAACAAGATAGAAGAAAAGAACACAATATTCAAAACTAGCTAAGCAAACCAAGAACAAGAAAATCCTTGCTGGTTTTTTAATTGATTAAAAACTCACCAGAAATCCCAATAAAATTCCAAAGATTGACGGTTCAATCTCTCCTACGAATAAACAGAAGTTCTAGGTTTTCTGGGTTTTTTCTGTTTTTCTCTGGTTTCTTCAGGAAGAAGGAGAGAGAGAATCAATTGGCTTAATTAAAAGCTCTCTCAGAATTTTTGAATAACTTGTTTGTTCATGGTTACGTTTGTCTCAACATGGTTAGTCTGGTTTTTGTCGCTTTGTAATTTTTTGTCGTTTCTCTTCTCTTCTCTTCTTTTCTCTTTTCTTGAATATGGAATTATGAGAAGGTGAGCCTTTTAGGGCAAATAGTCAATAGTTGGTTGCTCTTTCTCTCTCTTCCTTGAAAGCTTTGTCTTTTACTTTCTCCCTCTAAAACTTCCATTTGATGGGTTTTTTTTGTCTTAACATTAGGTGGCTAGACAATCAAGGGGTGGCCCTAAAAAGACTACAATATTCCCAAAGGTTAGAAAAGTCCAAACATGATCTAACCAAAGAGAAATAAAGCCCTCAGTTTTGTTTCTTAGTGGGGTAAGTGTGGGAATTGCAAGAAAGAAATGAAAATAAAGAAGAAAAAAAAGGGTACTTGAAAATACTTCCAAAATTTAGTTTTGTTTTTTAGTTGAAAGGCAAAGACCTTACTATTGGTATTATCTTCTTTATATTAAGACAAAGAGACAAAGGTTAGCAAAGGGACAAAGAGGTTAAGGAAACTTCCAAAATTTTGATTGTACATACATTTATATCTTAGTTGGCTCTTGTGGAAACTTATGAGCTACTAATAACTACTCCTATTCTAACTTTTTCCTTTCTCGCTTTTATCATTATTTTATTAATTTCACTCTCTCTTTTTTTTTATGCTCTTATAAATTATTATTTATTCCTAAAATTTAATATAAATAAATAATAAGTTCACCTTTTCTCTTTAATAAATAAATTAAATAGTCTCTCATATTTATTTCCTTTAAAAAAAATCTTTATGTCAAACATAAATAAAATTTTTGGCTAAAACATAAATAAAATTTTTGGCTAACTTAATGAAAAAAAAATCATAATATCTCCTTATATATTATGTGGTTATACTTTTTTTTTTGCCTTCTTTTTTGATAAAACCCATATTGAATATTATTTTTTAAATTTTTCATTTATTTTTCTTAAAAAATTATACTATATATTTCAAATAATAAAAATATTTTTGTTACAAGTAACAAAAATATTTTACACTATCAAAAAGTATATAACCTTTTATTTTAATTATTTTGAAATGAATATAATTTTTGAACATAAAAACATAAATTTTATATTATTAAAACATGTAAAATACTTTTAAAATAAAAATTAAGTTCATACCTATATATATATA
>CANXYC011460590.1:0-11673 GCA_948193065.1 Aleurites moluccanus
AAATAAGAAAATAGATTAAATAATTAAAAAATAATTTTATTTATTTTAATTTTAAAAAATATAGTTAAATAAAAATTAATTATTTTAATTTAATAAAAAATAATTTTAAATTAAAAATAATATTTTTTTAATTTTAAATAAATAAAATAATTAATTTTTATTTAGTTATTAATTTATTTTATTTTTTATATATTTAATTTAAAAAAATTAAATAAATAAAATTTTAAGAATTAAATTATAATTTATCAATTACTTTTTAATCTTTGTAAAGCCCAGGAATAGAAGTCAACAGTCAAAAATTCGGAATTATAGGTTTTAATAATGTTATGGTCAAAATTATATATTAAAAAATATTAAAAACTAATGTGCTTCTAAAGTTAAATAGTATGGTCAAAATTATATATTATCCCTTAATTAATAAAAAAAAAACATCAAATATTAAAATCTAAATCAACTTAAGTAGTAGTTCTCATTTATATAAATTATTCAGATCCAAATACTGAATAATTTCGTTTTCATTGTCTGTCTTATTTATATATATATATACCTAAAAGATAACAAGATTTTAGCACAATTAGTGAGCCAACTAATTAACAAGTGAATTACTTTCTATTTTAGTAATTTATTTTAATTGGGAGTAAATCGGCAAATAAAATATTTTCATTTTTTTTGAATATGAATAATCACCTACATATTAATAAAATTGAAATGATAAAAATATATTACAATGCATAAAAATTGAAGAACTTATATGATATAATCGAGATTTCAACTTGAATTTTTAATTGGAATCACAAACCAATTTTTTTTTAAGACAATCACAAATTAATTTAATTAAGATATGCGATGTGATTTTTAAAAATTAAAAAATTGTAATTTTCCATCATTAGGGAAAAAATTAATTTTCTTAAAATTAATTGATCTGTAAAAAAACATACACATGTTTCCATTCACTTGGTTTGTCATTCTAAATTTTTAGTTGTAATCACTGTTTTACTATATAATTTCTCTAAAAATTGACCTATGATACCTTATAATTAATTAATTAAAATTATAAGAAAAGCACGAAATTAAATCTTTAATATCATATATATAATGTATATATAGTAATTCTTAAATTTCAATTTTAGATGTTTTCCTTTAGTTTAAATAATTGATTCTATATATTCTTTCCTTTTTGTTTTTCAGCAGTCTAAGTCTGACTTAATAAAAATTTAACTGGTTTTTCGTACAATTAGAACACAAAAAGAAGAAACAAAAAAAGAAAAGAAAAGAAAAGAAAGAAAGAATGATCACATGGAAGCAGTGTGTATCACATGGCAAGTAGGGCAATCAAGGAAGAAGGAATTGAACCATATATAATTGTACATCTAATATCTATGGTCCCAAACGTTTACTATAGTGTTCAAAACTACAGTAAAAGCAATAAATTATTGAATCAGAATTGAAATCAAAATCAAAGACGAGAAAACAAAATATTCAATATATGATAGAAATAAAAAGGGAATTATATTTAGTAAATATCCTTCAAACTAGTATAAAAAATAAACTCAAATAATAAAATTTGAGACTTAGATTTTATGAATGTAGCTAATATGATTGATCCACTTAGAATTCAAATTTGTCGTATATAATTTCTGATTGATCTAATTGAAATTCAAATTCGCCACATATAATTTAACTATTATATTAAGATAATTAACCATTTATTCTCGAATTTAAAAGAAGAATTAATATACCAAATTGATGGTATTGATTGTAGACTAAATAGGATATTACCTTGCCTTGAGAGAAGAATTATCAATACAAGGAGAGTTCATCCATTCATTAGAATGTGATCTAAGTATTTCCCTTGCTTTCTCCTTCAAATAAATTGCACAATCAGCTTGCAGCATTATACAAAGCTTTGAAACAGCTTTAACATTCAACATTTCTTGAAGAACCATGCTTGTTCCTGAGTGCTTACATATCAATGCAAGAATCAAGATAGCTCGATCATCGACCACCGGAGAAACATTCAAGATCCTCTTTGCAACAACTGCAATTCCCCCTCTATGATTCAAGAATTTAGCTCTACCATCAGCACAAGAACATAAATGAAATAATATACCCATTATCATTTCTGTTGTTTTCTTTTCTGGTGATCTCCATTCGAGCTCGATAAGCTCGAAAACTGCATCATATTCTACCATCATTTTTCTATTTCTTCCCCATGGACAAGCATTCAACAACACTTTTAAAGCAGCATTGATTCCTTGTTGAGTAATTTTCTTACTCTCTTTTAAAACTCCAACAATTCTTTGAAAAAACTCTGGTTTTAGCCTTTCTAATGCGCTAGAACTCGCTTCTTCTAATAACGTCTTCAGTACTAAAACTGCATGAGATTGAACAATACTACGATTATTATTATTATCAAGATCACGTCCTAAAACCCATGTCAAAGATTCAATAATTTTATCATTTTCGACTAAAAGAACCTTTGATTCTTTAGATGGAATTCGAATTAATCGAAGAATACTAAGAACTTCTTCTAATCCATCAATCTTTGATTTCTTGAAACAAGTTATTATAAAAATCAATAAGGCCTTGCAGACTCCAGCTTCCAACATATACTTTCTGTTTCTTTCATTCTCCATGGCGAGCAATTCTAACTCTCTAATGGTTTTAATTTGGAGATTAGGGTGTTGAAGATCTTTAATGAGTTTTAAGACATAGGATTTATCTATGCAAGGTTTTGGAGTTGGGATTCTATCAACACCTTTGGAAGAATTTTCAATACACCAAGCTTGGATTAATCTTCGCAAAGTATGATTAGGGGTTAAATCTGAATCTTTAGGTAAAGGTTGATTTGTGACTGGACAAATAGTGTTTTTGATATCGCTAAATAGCCAATGCTCTATACTCTCTCGATCATATGTTATTCCAGTTATGGCTGTTACTGGGTCCTTCATGATTTGGAGAGATATTGGACAGATGAAATATTGGGGAATTTCTATTTCATCCATTGAAAAATATATGAAACTAATGCACTTACAAACTTGTTAGGTTGGTCAGGATTTTCTGCAGAGCGTGGTGGCTAGCTACCCTTTTTTTCTTCTATAATATAATAAAAAAATAAAGAAAAGCATCCACCTTAATAAAAATTGCGAAAAAGAAAAAGAAAAAGAAAGGTCGGGAAGAATTGATACGATTAGGATGAAATCAAATGTGGAAAAGTAAGAATTTTTTTTTTTTTTTTGTTCTAAAGATTGGTAAGAGAAATCGGCTAATTTATTGAAAATTTTTGAGAGAGAGGGGATTGGTCTTCCCTTCTATTAATGGTCATAAATTCTCACGTAGGATATTGGATAACATTCCAAAAGGGGAGCGTTAGTGGGTCAAAGAAGAAAAAATAGAATAATAAATATTTATATATATAGTAAGTATTTATATTAGAAGTATACGTAACAGCTATATTGCAATTACTGGAAAATTATTAATGGAAGGGTATTAATTATGCGTTTCAACAAACTTAATTATGACTGTTTATATATGGGAATCTCCCCAAGCACATTCTTTTACTATATATTATTATTATTATTATTATTATAAAGAAATTAACAATTTAATGGTCAAATTATTAACCTAAAATTTTTATCTTATTTATTTCATTTTTTATTTCATATACTTTTATATATATTATATTATTAATAAAAAATTATTTACTATAAAAATATTTTAAAAAAAATAATATGACACATATAAATGAGTATAAAATAAAAAAATAAGATACTAAATAAGATAGATAATTCAAATTATCAAATTATTAATTATATTTTATTATTAATTAAGCATTATTAGCTTTCTTTTAAATGCTTATGTGCTGTTAGATTGGAATTCCATTATATTACATAAATGTTGCAAAAATATTTTCAAATTATTATTTAAAACTGTTTTGGAATATCAAATTTATTTTCTCAAAATAAATAATCATTTATTTTTTTAAACATTAGGCTGGGAAGATTATTCAAACCTAAATCTATTGTATAAATCATATATCATTATAATGCATACGTATACGATATATCTTTCCATAAAAGTCGAATATAGAAGGGGCCAATATTATAAATTAATTTGTGAAAAAAATAATAAATATTATTTTAATTTTTTTAATAATTTTTCTAGGTACGTAGTTATTTTTCTTAATTTTTATAAAAATTTATGTGCATGAATTTATAAATTTATGATTATAAACTTTTATATTTTATACATATATTATTTACGACTTTAATTATACATAGATATGTTTTTATAATTAGCCGCCCCTCCTAAATTTTAATCCTATATTCATCCCTACACTCAATATAATTCTTAAAATGGCATTTCTCTTGGGAAGTAACAACTTGTAAATCGAAAATCCTGAATTTTAATATTTACCAAATATAGTAAAATTAATATCATTAGAACTTATAAATTTTATTAATAAAAAATATTAATTAATCAATAAATTAATAATTTATTAATTTAAAATTAATATTTAAATTTTAATAAAAAATTTATTATATTTTATAATATTATAATCAATTCAATATGAATTAAATAATTAAATAAAAAATAAGTGATCAATTGAATATAAATTAATTAAAATTGATACAAAAATATATAATTAATTGAACATAAATTAAATAAAATGAATAAAAAATAAGTGAGTATAATTGTTTTAATTTTTAAATAATGTTTAGAGTTATATTTTAGTAAAATATAAATTATAATATATTATATGTATAATATTGATAAATTATTAATTTATAATAAAATTAGACCATATATATAATGATATTCAGAAAAATATTATCTTATTAATTTATTAAAATTATTACTTTAACCTATTAATTCAAGTTAAGACCGTAAAAAATTATTATATAATCGAAATTTATTAAATTTATCGAGTATTATTTTATAAAAATTTTATTATAATAATATAAAAATTTTAAAAATTAACTCAATTAATAAAATAAGTTTACCTTTTGTATTATCATATACACTCGAATCAATATATAAAATTATATTTAATTAATATAATTCATATATTTTTATTTAATAAAAAAATACTAATAATTTTTTTTCTGTATATTATATTATCATATATATCCATGGAGTAAGGACAAAACTTAGTGGTTATAAACTTATAATACATATTAGTAAGTTTTCCAATTGGACACGCAATTAATTATAAAGGGTCAAGTCGCAAGTGTAAGTTACTGGATACAGTGACTGAGGTCCAGACAAGAAATTAGTAATATTCCCACTTTCTATAGTCGAACAAAAGCAAAAAATGGAATTTCTTCTAGAGATGCATCAATCAATTGATATTGGAAGTTAACATTGGTAAACTGTACATTTATGTGAATTATATTCATATATGGCCACAAAACATGCACAGTCAAAATTTCTAAATAGAATATGTATATTATATTTAGGAAAAAAAAATTTAGTGAGAACAATTTAAAGCGGGTGATATTATATTTAAATTTTTAATAAATTAAATTTATATAAATTAGTTTAAATTATAAAATACGAGTAAAAATTAATTTTATATTTTTTATAATATAACAATACCTCGTAAAAAAAAAAAAAAAAAAAACAGAGTCAATTGGTGGGTTTACTTTAAATAAGCTGATAATGATTGCCTTCTATATCTTCTCCTTTGCTAACTTGGACTTGCATATCACAATTTGGCACCACTGCTAGTAACTCCACCACTATGAACCTATATGGATGGACCATAATTATCCACCTCCCAATCTGGATAATTAGTGATAATTAGTTTTGATTAGGTGATATACTGATTATATAACTAGAGTCCTCAAAATTATGATATTATTATCAATCAAATTGATTTTATTTTGTTGTTTTTAAAAAATATGAATGGTGAGAATTTTTTTTTTAAGAGAGATTGAATGAATCGAAATAATATTATGAATTATATAATAAAAAATAATTTTTTTTAATTCATCTTATGATCAATTATAATTTTCATCATTTGAAATATTTGAATTGATTTAAAATTTCTCACTTTCTACAATTTTAAAATAATTCATATATTTGATAAAAATTATTTAAAAAGGTTGCTAATTAGTAAGTTATAATTCAGTTTTATCGTATGGAAATATTATTTTCACATATTTGATTATATAATATTTATATCATTATAATTAAATTGTTATTTTCAAAACTTTTTAATTAAATTAATTAAAAAATGAGATAAAATATAATTTTGACTCTGATATTTAACTTCATAAGTAAACCAATTTTTAATATTTTTCAAAATATAATTTTAATCCTAACGTTATTAAAATTTATATTTTTGCCTCATTTCTTCGTTAGCTTTTGTCATTGGACCCCACATAAACTTATTAATAATTAGTAAATTATAATTTAATCCCTAAAATTTTATTTAATTACAAAATATACTTTTTTTTAAATTAAATATATAAAAAATAAAATAAATTAATAATTAAATAAAAATTAATTATTTTATTTAAAAATTAAAATAAATAATATTTTTAATTAATATTAATTATTATTTTTTATTTATTTTTTCTATATTTTAATTTAAAATTAATATAAATTACTTTTTATTTAATTAAAATAATTAATTCTTAAAATTAATTTATTTTCTTATTTTTTGTATATTTGATTAAATAAAATTATTTTTTGCATATTTAATAAATTAAAATAATTTTATTTTGATATACAAAAAATATTTTTTAATCAAATATACAAAAAATAAGAAAATAAATTAAATAATTAAATAAGAATAATTATTTTAATTAAATAAAAATAATTTAATTTATTTAATTTTAAATTAAAATATAATAAATATATAAATTATGTATGAATATTATATATAAAATTATTCATATATATTATTAAATATTCTAATTTTAATTAAATGAAAAAGTAAGATAATATATATATATATATATATATATATATATATATAAAGAAAATAACTATATTTTAGGGGATAAGAGTATTTAAAAAAAATATAATTAATTGTTATATTTAATTATGCTAATAAACTTGGTCATTTCTCGTATTTTTTTTCATTAAATTTTATTAAAATAACTAAAAGTGAATCGTATATATAAAAAAATAAGAGAAAAAATATCTATTATTAATTATTTTAATTTTAATTAAATATTTTTAATTAAATATATAAAAATAAGAAAATAAATTAAATAATTAAAAAAGTAATATAATTTATTTTAATTTTAGAAAAGTAAATAGTTAAATAAAAATTAATTATCTTAATTAAATAAAAAATAATTTAAACTAAAAATAATATTTATTTTAATTTTATTAAATAAAATAATTAATTTTTATTTAGTGATTAATTTATTTTATTTTTTATATATTTAATTTAAAAAATTATTTTTTTATACTTAAATAAAATTTTAAAGATTAAATTATAATTTTTTAATTACCTTTTAATTTATATAGAGCCCAATAATGAAAGTTAACGGGAAGACAAGATGAAATTATAAGTTTTAATAATATTATAATTAAATTTATATTTTGAAAATCATCAAAATTGATGTATTGTTAAAATTAAATATTAAAATTAAAATTATATCTTATTTTTTAAAAAATATATATATAATAATCAAATAGCTAAAAATGATAAATCCAATATAAAATAAGAATATAGTTTGAAGATAAGACGAAAGTTAATTGAAACAAAAAGACATGGAGGTAAATTAAAAAATTAGATGAAAGTTTCATTATTTTGATTTTGATGATTACTATATTAGACAAGTGATTCCAATTCCTGAGACCCGGATTCTACGTGTCAAGTCAATTTTTCCACATTTGGCAGGACGACAGTCAATCCTTTTGCATAATTGCCAAAGTTTTTTCTACTAATACCTTATTTATTTATTTTATGATAATGTGGTTTTTAAATTTATTCAACACGCTCCAAACTCATCGGGGATAAAAATCTCTAAATACTTATTTTATCTATTCATAAACCTTGAAATTAAAATTTTATTTAAAAATATTAAATTTCTTATCCCTTGAATTAATATATATTGATATTAATATATTTTTAATATAAAAATATTATTAGATAGAATAAAAATATATTTATCTAAATATATAAAAATTAATTCATATCGATATATTTATTTTAATTATATATAAATTTATTTTTATATGAATAGAATGAATATATTTTTATCATGTCTAATAATTTTTATTTAATATAAAATATTATTATTATTCATCTATAATTTAGCCCATTGTTTGCTTATTATAAATATAATTTCTTATTTATCAATAATATATATTTAGATAAATTATTATTTCGTTGATGAAATGTAACTTATTTAACAAAATGATTCATTGTTTTTTCAAATAATTAAATTATTTCTAACTTTGATTACGTCAAATTTGATCTTTCCATCTAAATTTTTATTGATTTTTCGTTGAAAAATAAATAAAAACTAAAAAAAAATAACATTATAATGTCCAAAATAATTTTTTCTAATATAATATTATTATATTATATTACATTTAATTAAAAAATTTAAAAAGAAATTGAAATTAAAACTTGATTTTAGTCTACAGTCGCCGCAAGCTTGAATCTTATTTTGGTGATTTCACCAAGATTAACATATGGTGATCTGGGTATTTAATATTTTACAAATACTTTGGCGTGTCTATTCAATTCGACATCTTTCATGAATTTAACCTCCTAAATCATGGGTTTGTTTGCCACGAGATTTATCCTACGGGGTTGTTTCCCTTTTGAGTTAATTAAAAAAAATTATAAATTATTCACGAAATTATTATTTTATGATGAATTAAAAATTTTGATAATTTGATATATATATTTTTAATTTTTAATAAATTTAATATAAAATCGAAATCTGATCAAAACGCTGATGTCGAAACTGACGTGACATATTGATATATTATTATTTATTATTATTATTATTATTGTTACATCAACAAATAATTAGAAAATTAAATCGAAATAATTAAATTAAATTAAATCTAACCAACTTGAATTGGTTAGTTCGATTCAATTTTTTAAACTTCAATTTGGTTCGATTATTTTTTTTTAAAAAATTTGGTCTTTTTTATTTGGGTTGGTTTTCTTTAAAAAGAAACCGAATAAACCAAATCAATATAAATATATATACTTATTTTATTTATATAACCTAAATAAACGAACCAAAATCGTCGGTTCAATTTGAATAACTTATTTTCTATTTTAGTTTAGTTTCGTTTAGTTGTTTTGATCTTAAAAAAAAAATTGAAATATCCAAATCGAACCTAACCAATTTTAACATATCAATATTTTTAGTATTGAATGACCAGAAAATTAAAAAAAATAATAAAAAATAATAAAATAAAGGGGTAAGTAATCGGTCGATTCAATTTGAACTGAACCAAAATAAAACTTTCAAAATCGAATTAAAATAAAAATAAAAATTTCAAAAAAATTAATCGAACTGAATAAAAAATTATTCGGTTTCTTTTTGAAAAAACCAAACTGAATAAAAAAAATTGAAATTTTAAAAAAATTAATTGAACTGAATTGAAGTTTAAAAAATTAAAGTAAACTGATGTATTCAAATTAGTTTGATTCGGTTAAATTCAATTAATTCAATTTGATTTTCTAATCAGATGTTGACATGATAAAATAATAAAAAATATCATGTCAGTATGTCTCAATTCTAATATTGAATCCCTAATTGAATTCAAATCTTATATTAAATTTATTAAAAATTAAAATTATATATATATAATTATTAAAATGTTTAATTTATGATTTTTTTTAATTAAACCTTCCTTAGTCAATTGGGGTTAAATTCTATTTGGCGCTTTTGAGTATTTTCGCTAATATTGTCGATCTCGAAGCCATGGGTGTGGTATGGTAGAAGACGTTCGATAACGATAAAAATCAGGTTGAAGTTTTCAGCGATTTGTCTGTGTTTTTCTATGGGATGGGTGTGGCTGTCTATGACTAAAAATGAGGGAATTATACAAATTTTAATGGAAAAAGTGAGAGAAAATCTAGTAAATTTCATAGAATTAAAATTAAGAGTCAAATTTAATTAGTTTGGTAAAAAAAATAATTTTATTAATTAAATCAAACATCAAGACGAAATAAGAATTTATCTTAAATTTTTTATTAATTGAATATTAATAATTAAAAAATAATTATTTCTATTATAAATATATATAATATGGATGTCTTTTTAACTATCTCACTACCCTATTACTTGATATATTTATTTGGTATATTATATTTAGTTTTATATGTCATTTATAAGGTAAATTTATATCTTGTAACTAATAGTAGAGATAAACCCTATAAATAGGGGGTTCTATTCCATTCTCTGAAGTGAATGTTGTGACATATAATAACAATAATGAACATATACGAGGCAAAGGGCGCGGTCGTGGTCGTGGTCGCGGTCGTGATCGAGGCCGCGGACGTAGTCATAATAATGATCATGGTCAAAATAGTTATTATGGTGATAATTATAATAATAATTCTTATTCTAAAGGTACATATTACCACCAGAAGTGGGATAATGATGGAGCAAAACATGACAAAGAAAAAAGTTGACAAAATAAGTCTTATTCAAAAATATAGAAAGTAAATATTATCGTTATGGTATGAATAGACATTGGTCACGTACTTGTTATATGTCCAAACATCTTGTTGAACTTTATCAAGCATCATTGAAGAATAAAGAAAAGAATATAGAGACTAATTGTATTTTTCAAGATGATAATTCTATTGATATAGCACATTTGGATATGGCTGATTTTTTTGAACCCGTTGAAAAGGAGAATTGATCAAAAATATCATGACATTTTATATATTTTTTTTAATACATGTTTTGTTTTATTGTGTTTTGTGTGAGATTTTTGTTTTATTTTGTTTTATTTTATTATATGTAATCGTTTTTTTCTACTCTAATAATATATTTTGTTTTCAATGAAAAAATAAATGAATATTTTTTCATATTTGATTGAATCCAAGATAAATGAAGAAGATATATGTATTGTGAATAGTGCAACCACTCATATAATTTTGAAAAATACAAAATATTTTTCATCTTTAAAAATAGGTGAGACAATTGTTATTACAATATCTGGTAAAACAAAAATTATTGAAGACTCCGGAAGAGTCAATATATTATTACCAAGAGGAACAAAACTTATTATAAATAATGCATTATTTTCTTCAAAATCTCAAAGAAATTTGTTAAGTTTTAAAAATATTAGCAATAATGAATATCATATTGAGACAGTAAATGAAAATAATCAAGAATATCTCCATATTACAAGCATTATTTCAGGTAAAAAATGTGTATTAGAAAAATTTTCTACTCTTTCCTCTAGTTTATATTATACAAAAATTGGTATAATTGAAATAAATCTCATGGTAAACCAGAAGTTTACAGATCCAAATATTTTTATTATATGGCATGACAGATTAAGTCATCTTGGTTCAATAATGATGGAAAAAATTATTCAAAATTCACATGGACATCCATTGAAGAATCAGAAGATTCTTCAAGGCAATGAATTTTTTTGTACTGCTTGTTCTCAAGGCAAATTAATTATTAAGCTATCACCAACTAAAATTGGAATAGAATCACCTGT
>CANXYC011460667.1:0-32699 GCA_948193065.1 Aleurites moluccanus
ATACATTAAACTTTAACTATAAATTATTATTTTAACTTATGAAAGATAAATTAAATATAAATCTATTATCCAAAATCACACACATATATATAACTATGTCTAAATATTAATTTTTTAAGTCAAATATTTTATATAATATTCAATATTTATTTATAAAAATATGATATAATATTAATTTAATTTTATATTTTTATTAATTAATTACATTTTAATTAGATTTCAACTAATAATTTTATAATATTAAATTCTAATATTACTGACTAAAATTATGAAAAATATATTTCAATCTCAATAATTTAATTATTTTTATTATCAATGTATACATTAAATTTCAACTATAATATTAATTTAATTATTTATGATTTAATTTCAATTCGATCCCAATTAAATTTTTAATTATTTAACTTTTTTGTTTCACCGATTCTAAAATCAGGCTGAATTTCATAACCACCGACAAAACTAGGAGGTTAAGGGTAGCCTTAGTTCCTTTAAAATTTTTATATATATATATATATGTAAATTGTTTAATTGATATCTTAAAATTCTTTTATATATATATATATATATATATATATTTAATCCGCTTCTAAAAAAATTATATGTAATTTATAATATTAAATTTTTTTATTAATTTAACTTTGATCTTTTTTAATAACACTAAAATTACATATAAATTTTTAATTAATTTTTAAAAAAATATATATATAATTTATAACGCTACTAACTTAAATGTAAATTATTAATCTGTTCATAACCATGGTCCTTCTTCCACTTTGTTTTTAGACACTATTGCCTTCCTTAATCCATTACGACTCCTAGAAATTAAATAATAAAATATCACCCACAACACAAGCTTATGTTCACCAATTTGAGACTTATTCTAAAATAATTTTGGGTTTTTATAAGAGATTTTGTAGGTGTTTAGATTTTTAATTTGAGAATTTAAGAGTATTTTTTATTATAATATTTTAAGTTTTTAATTATAAACGAAAAAATAAAAGTATTTAACATCTAATTAAAAATATATTTTGACTCCTATAAATTAATTTTTTTTAAAATAATTATTAAGAATTTATAAAAATCTTAATTAATAAATTTTATTTTTTATAAAACTCTAATTTAACAATCAAACTACCAAACTCGAATCATCATGTTTGCAACTTATCTTCAAATTTGAAACCTGAATTTTTTGCTTTCAAATTTAAACTGTTTTTACACATATTATAAGTTTGAAAGCTGGTTAATGTTGTGAAGTGTGATAATTACAGTATCTTCGCACCTCAATATTTTATTATTATTTAATAAAGTCGATTTTATTTTATTTTTAAATAAAATATAAATATAACAAATCTTTGAGTTTTAAAGAAATTATTAGATTTATCAAGCTTCTAAATTTTATTCACTTGAATTAAAAAACCTCAAAAATCACCGTCAGTTTTTTTTTTTTTTTTTTTTTATCGAAAATTACTTTTTAATTTTTTTTTAAACAAAAATTATATTTTAATATTTTTCTTTTAATCTTTTAAGCATCTAAATTATATATAATTTTTTTTTTTAAAATACTCCCTCTACATCCATAATTAAATCAATCAATCAATATTTATATTAAAATTAATTTAATATATAAAATAAATATATTTTATTGATTAAATTTTATTTTTATTTATAATTACAATTGATTAAAATAAATAAATAAAATAAATTTTATTTATAAATAAAAAAATAAATTGCTATCCAATTGCTATAAAATAAATAAATAAATAAATAAAGTATTTTATTTATTTTATAACAATTGATAAAATAAATTATTTATTTATATATAAATAAAATAAAAAATAAAATTCATAAATTTTGAAAATTTTTATATGAAAATACTTTTCGGTTATTTGAATATGATTCAAAGATTTATTAAATTTAATTTAATAATTAAATTAAATTTTTGAGTATATTACTAATTATTATATTTTTTCAATTTTTTTTTTGCATTAATTTTATAATTGAGATTTGAATCCTATTTAATTTTAAAGTAGTCCTTGCCATTAAACTAAGATAACAATTGTATTTTTTTTTAATTTAGTTTATTGTGTTGGTCTTTTTTTATGTATTTATATTTTATATATATAAATTTTAAAATATAAATTTTTATATATTCTCTTTCTTAATAAGTATATTATTATTTTTATAATTTTATCCATATTATTTTTACTGAATTTGATACATTTTTTTTTTATTTTATTAATCTAATTTAATGAATTTTAAAATATTTAGAGTTTTTGAGTATATAATTTTAATAAAATTCATTTATTAATTTATATTTATTAAATATAATCTCAATTTTTCGATTGTATTTTAATGTTATATTTATTAGTTGATGTGCTATTAATTTATATTTGTTAAATACTTTTATTTTTCAGTTATAAAATGATTTGTAAAAGAAAATTAATAATTAAAAAATTATTATATAAAATAAACATAAAATTGAATTGATAAAACACAGAATGTATTTACTTTATTAATTAAATCAATTTTATTATTGATATTAATTTATTTATTTATTTAGTTAATTATGAATATACAAGAAGTATTTTTAAAAAATAATTATATATAACTCAAATGTTAAAAGAAAATAAAGAATTAAAAAGTAATTTTTGTTTAAAAGGAAGGATTAAAATGTAACTTTCATTCAAAAACTGATGAAAATATCAACATAATTATTTTTTTTTAAGTGAATAAAATTCAGATGTTTAAATAGATCCAATAATTTTTGAAAGAGCTTATAATAGAAAAACATGAAAACTCAATTTTTTTTTTTTTACCTTAACCCTTATAATTTAACATCTTTTTATTATATTTGCAATTACACTTTTAAATTTTCTATAACTAATCCAAATCATGATTTGAAAATATAAAATTTGGTTATAAAAAAAGAAAAAAGAAAATTGAACTTTATTTTATATATATGTTCATAAACTATTCTAGCTCCTTTCTCTGTGTGTGTGTGTGTGTGTGTGTGTGTTAATATATATTATTTATCACTTATAAGTTTTAGCTAGATTTGTAAGTTTTAGGCAGCAGCATGATTTATAATTAAAGTATTGTTTAGTTTCTCTGAAATTAGATATAAATTTAAAAAAACATGATTGAATAGTACAAAGTCAAAGTCAAATAAGATAAATTCTATCAAAAAGTAGCTATTACTCTTTGTAACAACATAATTAATTAGTACATCAATGATGAGTCACAGTTCATGTAAAATAGAGAGAGGGAGGCTCCTTGCGAGTCGGAGAGACATTTAATTAGAGATTAGGGTATTATAGTTCATGATAGTTTGTTATCAGGCTAATAGCTTAATCAACTAGTATCTATCTCATAGTGTTAAGATGGATTTTACAAAATTTATATATAACCTAAGAAATGAATAATAACCCTTCCATTCAGGTCAGGTCTTGTAAGTACACTGCAATTCTAATGGTGAAAAAAACCCTTTCCAATTTTCTTCCTTTGGTACTTAACCCTCCAAAGTGTTGAAAGGAAGAGGAGAAAAGGAACCTTTGGTTGGGGTGAAGAAAATGTATGAAAGGAATGAAAACTAAAATCCTATATATCATATGGCCTATAGAGCCATGCAAAACAATCCTTCCAAATTAAAATTGGCAAGAATTTTCACCTTAAATTCAAATTTTAACCCTTCCATTGTATCAATGAATATATGCCAAGAACTACAAGGTACATATAACAATTCAGATTCTTTGTTCTTTCTTTTTCAGGATTCTCTTAAAATACTGATCAATTATATATTTTTTTTAAAGTTGTTTTACTATTATTTACTAGGGAGAGCAATCAAACCTATTCATACACTCATCTCAATCAACCATGTTGAACAAAAAAAAATAAATTAAATCACAGTAACATTCTAGAAAATGCTATTTGCTGGAAGTATGAGGTTTCTTTATCCAGAATAGAGCTCCTAAATGGGTGTTTGCTATTAATTTGTAGTATGACATTGTCCATGCGCAGTGTTGTTAAACCAACCATAGTTGATAGTACCCTATTCCATGACTATTCAGACAAATGATGGTCCTGGTGAAGATCTTTCTATTAAAAAAGTAGTAATAATAGAAAATAAGCACATACTAGAGGACTTCCCCTTCCTTTCCCTCCCCAAAACCTGCAAATGAATTATCATGAAATTACAAAAAAAATTGTCAGCAAACCCATATTCCCCCAAATATATCAAACAGCAGGTTCGAAATTTGCCTGGCAATGAGTAATGCATGAAAATATTGCTAGAAGAAGTGCACGGCTTTGAGGATAAACATTTGTGCAGCCTCCATAACTGCAATAAAGAATTAATCCTGATAACTCAGAAAGTTGAATGAATTTCTAAACATGTTGCGTTCCAATAACAAAAACCATTTGAATTCAGATATTTCTAGTATGTTTTCAAAACATGGTTGGTTCTCAATAGATAGTGTGTTGTCAAAAGCTGATACCATCATTTGTAATTTTGGTAGTGTAAACCTTGCTAATGTTCCAGTTGAAGCCAAAACCCCAAACAAATCACTACACAATTGTCCATGTTTGGGTTGAGAGAATGTGGAATTCATGGAATTTATCAAAATCAATAGAATTTCAATTCCATGGATTTATTCAACTTCCCTTTGTTTGGTACGAGAATTGAATCCCTGAATTTGAAGGGTATTTTTGAAATTAAAAATTAACTTTTTTTTTAATCCCTTGTTTAAATGAAGGCCACCTTTAAATGAGGGATTTGAGAGGGTTTTGGGGGATGAGGGATTTTCTACAATCCAGGATTTTATTCTCTTTTTTATCACCTAAATGATGGAATTTGACTAAATCCATGGATTGTTTAAATTCTCTCATTCAAAATCCCTCAATCCAAACATTGCATCAGAATTCCAATTGCAAAGCTACCATTTAGAAAAAATTCCAACTTACCTGCTTCAATTACTTTGCAACAAATTTTCAACTTGAGATTGGAAATTACTTCGATTTGTGGGAAATAACCTGCAAATTTAGGAGTTCAAATCCTCTAAATAATGTTGTAAAAATGCATATAATGAGAATGGGTGCTGGCACAAAGAGACAGGGAAAAAACTGTATAAAATGGTCATAATAAAGCATTCAATTAAGAAGCAGCATATATGTCGTAAGGCTAGTAAAATCTGGAAGTGAATATGGGGCTGTTTGGTTGGCCAACTAAACACCCCTAATTGCCGATTGCCAACATGCACATCGCCAATTAAAAAAATTTATATTGTTTGGTTAGTTAACTAAAAATTCCGATTATAACAAAATTTCTCTTCAATCTGCAAATCTCATATAGCTACTTTTAGCGATTGGCGATTTGACAATCGCACTTTTACACCAATCGCACATTTAGCAATCGCTCTACTAAACACCCCCTATAAAATGCTATAGTGCAACAGAGATCAGATTCGAGGACAAAATTGAACAATTAGAAATTTAATAATAAATAAATCCTTATTTACAGAGATACATATCAAAAGAAAAAATCTTGCCTCTGATATTAATGGCTTTGCATGCTCTTCCCATTCAGTAGCCCAAGTTGAGGAACCCATTTCCAGTGCACCATTTTTCAGTGACCTCAATGCATTACAATCATCAGGAAAACCCTTCAATAGCATCTGTGCATGTTCAACAGTGTAACTTCTATCATTTTGTGAAGCAAATTCTTTGTGGATGGTAAATATTTCTCAAAATTTAAATAGAAATGGAGATACTAATACAATTGATCAACAAAGATCCAACCAAAAAACTTTTAAAATAATAATAACAATGATAATAATAATAATAATAATAATAATAATAATAATCTTGTATTCTCTCATAGTCCATGTTTATCCAGTGAAACAGTCTGATCAGTCACTGGCTTCAAGCGACAGAATGCACAATCAGGTTTTCACATCAATATCAAAGAGTCTGCAATTGTATATTTTGGAGAGCAGAATGGCTGGATGGGATCGTGAGTAAACATGCTCATGAACCTAGAATAACTCCCCTCTTTTTATTTAATTAATAATTAAGATTTAATGTGACACCTAATTTGTACCTCGTTCTTCCTAGCTCAGCTAGCTCAATGAGGTCACCAAATAGGTATCAACTTTTAAATTTTCTCACATTTTGTTTTCCATGAAAAGTTTTCCATGAAAATTTAAAGACTTATTTACTCATTTAGTTAGCTATTAAGATTTAAGACTTGGATGTGACACCTAATATGTACCCATCCATGCTACTTCAGCTAGCTCAATGAGGTTGCCAAAAAGATAAAATCATAAAAACAAGTCCTCACATTTTACTTTGCCATGAAAATTTAACCAAGTTACTTACCAAAAGTTCATCGGCTAGCTCTGAAGACGATGAAAAGAGGAGCCCATTTTTCTCAACTTTCACAAGCTCCTTGATGCTTCAAACCAAAACAATGATTTACTAACAATAATAAATGGCATTTAGAAAAAGAACATAATTTAAGCTAAATTCAGCTATTGAAATAAATAGAGAATAATACTTTACCAAGAGTAGGCAACAGCACAAACCGGCAGTCCACAACCAAACATATCAACAACCTATTGCCAAAGATTTTTTTAGAATGTAAGTTCCTGAGAAACTAAGATATGTTGTTTACCTCTCAGACAGAGTTTACTTGTATTGCTAAACATTATTTTAATGCAAGAAATCAGATTTAGGCTATACTTTCATGGGAAGGTCCAACCCAGATGATGAAGTATGCAAGCACACACCAAGATCTGCCGACCCTGTAAACATAAAAGAGATGGAAATTGCATATATCTGCACAGGAAAAATAAAAAATAAAAAAATAGAAGTAGATTAATTTGAAACAAATTTTATACCTAGAAGCAATGGATAATCCTCAGCTGACAACCACATGGTACGAAATGCCACACGCTTGAGGTGTAGCCGCCTTATTTTTTCTTCATATTTTTCTTTTTCAGGCCCCTTACCTTCATAAATGGTGTAAGATTGGCTAAAAGGTTATAGCATGCTGAACACTTAAATTTATTCATTTATTAAAATAAACAGATAGAAGATACCTGTAATGATAAATAATAACCTAGGATACAAGCATTTCCTTCCATCAGTTATTTCCTCCCAAAGGCCCTCTTCAAGAGCAGAGTCATTTTCATTTAAGATTGCAGCAACTCGTCTATCATACATAACTGCAGCTTCCAGGAGAATGCCGAAATCTTCATCTGGTGTCCTGAAAACATTATTTTCTCAAATTAATCTCCATTGACAGATCTATAGTTTCAAATGGAAATCTTCTATTGTAGGATCCCTAGCTACACATTGGTGTTCACTATAATTGGGGGAGTGGTGATATAAATAAATTTAAAAAAAAAAAAGTGGATGATCAAACAAATAAATAGACATATTTCTAGAAACGCTATACAATCAAATTAAGGAGTAAATTAAAGAAAAATGGAGAAGCAGCTTTTATAAACTCCTTAAAGTTAGCTACATAAAAAAATCTTGAAAATCAAAATATCCCCATCAACAATAGGGATGATGATTAAACTTACAGATGTAGACAACAAGAAGATTAAAGATCTAGGAAAAACAAGATTAAAGACAGGAAATATTTAGAATTACGGCCCAGATTATATAGATTTATATGGGACATTATATAGTAGGAGGAATGAAATTCACTGCAAGAAACTATCAGAAAAAAAATCAAAACTGAAACAAGAATTGAGGCTATATAATGAAATGGCATCAAATAAATGAACAGATGTAACAAGCAGGCACCTAGTAGACACCGACTAACATGTCAACTGTCAACTGCACATGCCAAACCTAAATCCTATAGCTGCATTTGAAATAGAAGCATATAAAGCTTTTTCAGTTATAACCATTAACTTGAAAATTCTTTTAAAAAAAAAAAATACTCACCAGCTTGTGCTGCTAACAACAAGTGCTGGTCTGTTTGGCTTCACGGATATAGCACCATCAACCATGGTCGTAAAAAGAGTCTCATTTAAACTATGGTTTCTCATTCCTATGAATCCAACAAGAAATGCATAATTTACATAGGGATCCTGATTTAACTGAACCACAACATACATAAAACAAAAATTTATAGTACCATGGCTGGCGCAATCACGAATACTGTGAGGCTGAGTTATATCTTTATCTAATCTGCAGAACAACTAAAAATGATCCATTGCTTATGACAAATTTACGGTTCATTTTTTTTCTGAATAACATTGCTACAAAAGAAAACAACTTCTTACCTCATGCTTTTCCTCAAGTGAAGCAGGGTGAAAAAACTCTGGAGGTTGATCATATAGAACTGCAGCTCTATCAAATTTAACGTGGAAAAGATGATCAGTTGATCAGTAGTAAAATTGACAATGAATTTTTTCCATCAAGAAGAAAATTATTAATATTAAGCTGACACTCTTACTTAATTCCCCAGTTTTGAGCCAATTCATGTTGCATTGCGCTTGTTACACACAGAGAACCATCAGCCATCTTTCCATAATGTCTCTCAAACCTGAGGAGGTAGAAAAACTCAAACCTCTGGTGCACAACCAGTGATAGCTTCTAGTGATAAAAAGTACAAGACTTTGGAACATTCAAATAATACCAATGATACACTGCTACGAATCGACTGTTTCTTCCAAGAGACAACGCAAGTAAAGTATATCCAAAGTTATGCCAATCAATGATAAAAGCGGAGTTCCTCAGCCAGCTTGCCCATTTTACAGCCATCAAAGTTGGAACAGATGGTGGATTCTATTGAAGCAAGAAAAAAAATATAGAAAGGACTTTGTCAAAACAACCAAATAATATATACATACAAAGAGACACACATGTAACACATATGCATATGCTAATATACTCAGGGCATCAAAATATTTCTATGTTGGCATCAAAATATTTCTATGTTGTTAACTCTAAAATTTTCAATAATAGTTGATAATTTTTAATGTTTAATACTTAAATATACCATAATAATGTTGAACACACACATTTGTTTATCATCTGGCATAGTCCATATTTGCAATTTAAGAGGTTGTATACACATCATTAGGGAAATAAGCAGTCCAGTTTAGGGCAGTTTAGAAAAATTCCAAACTAAACTATAAAATTTCAGTTTGTCAATTTTTAAATAAAATTAAATTGCTTAACTAAAGAAACCAAGTCAAACCTAATATTGCGGTTTGGTCAAGTTTTTAGAACAGATCTGATATGATCCCAAGTAGGGTCCTATACATATTAGATTTTAATCAATTTTATCTAATTAGTTTTAGTTGGGTTGAATATTTTATATTAAAATTAAGTATATTAGTGAGTTTTGGACCTGTTTTGTATTAGCTTATAGCCCAAAATTAATTTAGGTTTTATTTTTATTTTATTTAGAAACTTATCCTATCTAGGAAGTTAAAGTTAGAGTTTTTATGTAAACTAGTCATTATAAATACCTAACTATTTATGTAAATAAGAACTTCAGACTTTTGATTAATATAAACTTTGTGAGGAATTCTCTCAATTTTGATTCTTACTAAAAATCGTTTTGAACTTATCAAAACTAACCACTTTGTGGCGTTCATCAATTATACCAAGATTCTGTAGCACAGGTTGCTATTGGGTCAAGGTTTCTTGTTCAAATCTGATTTGGCTTTTCAAGGGGTCGCATACCATGCGTAAAGGTGTTGAGCCTCAGAGCAAGTCGATTAGGGGTCGCATCAGTTTGGTATCAGAGCTTAGGCTCTAAATCAGATTTGCGTATCTTTATTATCACGTTTCCTTGTTTACGTTCCTTCTTGTTTATTTTCTGTTTTTATTTATTTTCGTATATTTTTCGTACCTTTTCGTTTGTTATCATAAATTATTTATTTTTAAAAAAAAAAAAGGTACGAGTGAACTTGAATACTCTCGATATGAAACACTAAGGGAGTGAAGCGAGATATTATTTTCTAACAATCTTTGCAGCTAATCACAATGAATAGCAAAACCAAGGACACTCAAGCAATTGACATTGCCCCTAAATTGGAGGCTTTTGAAAAACACTTTCAAGTCATGAACTTGCATTTTAAAAAGATGAGAGATGGAATGGAGAGGCTAGAAGGTTCGTTCTCAAAGAAGCAAAATCCAAATACTCCAATTACACAAAAGAAAACAATGAAATCTAAAGAGAAGATGCTCAAGGAATACTATAAAAGAGTTTTCGATGAAACTAACGAAGAACGTGAAAGGTGGAAAGCCGAGCAAAGAGCTAAACGTTAAAGAAAGAAAGCTGAAGAAAAAACTGCATCAAAGTTATTAATAGAACAACCTAAAAATGAGATTAAGAGTGGTGTGGTAGAAAATATAATAATTTATCCCATCGAGATTACTTGTGAATCGGATTGGGTGGATGAAAAAATTGAAGAAGAAAATAAGGTTCAATCAATAGAAGTTATTCATGAAAAAATTTCAGCAATTGAAACTCATTAAGAAATCTTGGAAGGAAAAGAAGATGATGGAACAAAGGAGAATGATTTAGTTCTCCACAAAAATAAAAATAATGCAGAATTTTTGGATATTTCTGTAGTGAATTTTGTTTTACCTAATGATTTCTTTGATGTTTCTCCAACAAATTTCCAAATTTTCCAAACTCTTAATTTGCTAGTAATCATCAAAAAGGAAAGTTCGCAAACTTGTGTGTTGTTTTTACTACTTCAGTTCTTCAAAGTTAGAGGACGAATTTTCTCCAACAAAGGAAGAATGACACTTGCAAGAGAAGTTTCGAATTTCAATGATACCATGGCACGTGATTCAAGAACGAATCATTTCTCAAGAAAGGGGGAATAATATAATCCCAAATAGGGTTCTGTACACATTAGATTTTGATCAATCTTTATCTAATTAATTTTAGTATAATATATTTATGGGTTGTATAATTATATTAAAATTAAGTATATTAGTGAGTTTTTGACCTATTTTGTATCTAGGAAGATTATCCTTATCTAGGAAATTATTCTAATCTATTAAGGTTATCCTTATTTAGGAAGGTTATACTTATTTAGAAAATTTATCTTATCTAGGAAGTTAAAGTTAGGGTTTTCATGTAAGTTAGTCATTATAAATACCTAACTATTTATGTAAATGGACTTTAGACTTTTGATTAATATAAACTTTGTGAGAAATTCTCTCAATTTTGGTTCTTACTAAGAATCGTTTTGAACTTATCAAAACTAACCACTTTGTGGCATTCGTCAATTATACTAAGGTTTTCTAGCACAGATTGCTATTGGGTCAAGGTTTCTTGTTCAAATCTGATTTGGCTTTCCAAGGAGTCGCATACCATGCGTAATGGTGTTGAGTCTCAAAGCAAGTCGATTGGGGGTCGCACATGATTCGAGGACGAATCATTTCTCAAGAAAGGGGGAATGATATGATTTCAAATAGGGTCCTGTACATATTAGATTTTGATCAATCTTATCTAATTAGTTTTAGTTAGGTTGAATATTTTATATTAAAATTAAGTATATTAGTGAGTTTTGGGCCTGTTTTGTATTAACTTATAGCCCAAAATGAATTTAGTTTTTATTTTTATTTTATTTAGAAATTTATCCTTATCTAGGAAGATTATCCTTATCTAGGAAGGTTATCCTTACCTAGAAAATTATTCTTATCTAGAAAGATTATCCTTATTTAGGAAGATTATTCTTATTTAGAAAATTTGTTTTATTTAGGAAGTTAAAATTAAGGTTTTCATATAAGTTAGTCATTATAAATACCTAACTATTTATGTAAAAAAAAGACTTCAGATTTTATTCAATATAAACTTTGTGATAAATTCTCTTAATTTTGGCTCTTACTAAGAATCGTTTTGAACTTATCAAAGTTACTCACTTTGTGACGTTCATCAATTATACCAAGGTTCTCTAGCACAGGTTGCTATTGGGTCAAGGCTTCTTGCTCAAATCTGATTTGGCTTTACAAGGGGTCGCATACCATGCGTAAAAGTGTTGGACTTCAGAGCAAGTCAATTGGGGTCGCATCAGTTTGGTATCAGAGCTTAGACTCTAAATCAGATTTGCGTATCTTTATTATCACGTTTCCTTATTTTCGTTCCTTTCTGGTTTTATTTGTTTTTTGTTTTTATTTGTTTTCGTATCTTTTCTGTACCTTTTCGTTTGTTATCATAAATTATTTTTTAAAGGCACGAGTGAACTTAAATACTCTCGATATGAAACACTAAGGGATAAATTATTTTTTAAAGGCACGAGTGAACTTGAATAATCTCGATATGAAACACTAAGGGAGTGAAGTAAGATATTCTTTTACTTTTCTAACAATCTTTACAGCTAATCACAATAAATAGCAAAACTAAAGACACTCGAGCAATTGACATTGCCTCCAAATTGGAGGCCTTGAAAAACACTTTCAAGCCATGAACTTGCACTTTAAAAAGATGAGAGAAGGATTAGAGAGGCTAGAAGGTTCGTTCTCAAAGAGACAAAATCCAAATACTCCAATTACATAAAAGAAAGCAATGAAATCTAAAGAGGAGATGCTTAATGAATAATATAAAAGAGTTTTTGAGGAAACTAACGAAAAGCGTGAGAAGTGGAAAGTTGAGCAAAGAGCTAAACGTCAAAGAAAGAAAGCTGAAGAGAAAGTTGCATCAAATTCATTAATAGAGTAGCCTAAATATGAGATTAAGAGTAGTGAGATAGAAAGCATAATAATCTATCCCATCGAGGTCATTTGTGAATCGGATTTGGTGGATGAAAAAATTAAAGAAGAAAATAAGGTTCAATCAATAAAAGTTGTTTATGAATAAATTCCAACAATTGAATCTCATCAAGAAATCTAAGAAGGAGAAAAAGATGATAGAGCAAAAGAGAATGACAGAGTAAAAGAGAATGATTTAGTTCATAAAAATAAAAATAATGCAGAATTTGTGGATATTTCTATAGTGGATTTTGTTTTGCCTAATGATTTCTTTGATATTTCTCCAACAAATTCTCAGATTTTTCAAACACTTCATTTGCTACGAGTCATCAAGGAGAAAAGTTGACAAATTTGTGTGTTATTCTTATTACTTCAGTTTTTCAAAATTAGAGGACGATTTTTCTCCAACAAAGAAAGAATGACACTTACAAGGGAAATTTCAAATTTCAATGATATCATGACACATGATTCGAGGACGAATCATTTCTCAAGAAAAGGAGAATGATATGATCTCAAGTAGAGTCCTGTACATATTAGATTTTGATCAATCCTATCTAATTAGTTTTAGTTGGGTTGAATATTTTATATTAAAATTAAGTATATTAGTGAGTTTTGGGCCTGTTTTATATTAGCTTATAGCCCAAAATTAATTTAGATTTTATTTTTATTTTATCTAGAAATTTATCCTTATCTAGGAAGATTATCCTTATCTAGAAAGGTTATCCTTACCTAGAAAATTTATTTTATTTAGGAAATTAAAGTTAAGATTTTCATGTAAGCTAATCATTATAAATATCTAGTTATTTATGTAATAAAAAGACTTCAGATTTTATTCAATATAAGTTTTATGAGAAATTCTCTCAATTTTGGTTCTTATTAAGAATCGTTTTGAACTTATCAAAGTTAACCACTTTGTGGCGTTCATCAATTATACCAAGATTCTCTAGCACAGGTTGCTATTGGGTCAAGATTTCTTGTTCAAATCTAATTTGGCTTTCCAAGAGGTCGCATACCATGCGTAAAAGTGTTGAGTCTCAGAGCAAATCGATTGGAGTTCGCATCAAGGTTAGAAAGAAGAATTAAACAATATAACCATTCATCATTAAATTAAGTAAAAGAATAATATTCATTTATAAATATATATTTCTAAATAAAATATAATTATATACTTTATAGAACTGCCTGTTATTAGAAACATCACATTTTGTAATTACTTTAAGATGTGAGAAAATGATCATATGAAAGTAAATAGACCATGATCTTAATGTAATTGTATTAAAGTTGACTAATTGCTAAAGCCAATTGATGAAAGAGGAGAGAGTAGATGATTGTAGCATTCTAGCAAGACTGCTTATTAGTCCTTAAACCATCTTCAATTTATATTCTTGCAAAAACAACTATTGCAAGGAAAAAAGAAAAGTTGCAAGATTGAACCAAATTGAAAGAAAATTATTAAACGACCAAAAGATTCTAGTAAATGTTTCTCTAAAGTAAATCAAGAAAATCAATGGTCCACATAAATGCAGGAGTTGAATTGTAAACAGTGCATGACAAAATGCTGACACTAAATATCTGATTAGTCAAAGGAATTTTGTAAGGGCACTGTATTTTTCAGAGAATTAAATGTATCTAGTCTTCTCTTGCATTGCAAGGAGACTGTTTCCATCATTTAAAGACATCCAAGTCTCAATGGAACAATCCTTCCATCCTACCAGGACTCACCCTCAAAAGCATAAGGCTTCTCCAAAGAGAGTGCAAGGAGGAGGAGAAGGCATCCTAAAGAAAATAGAAAAGCCAGCAAAAAAGAAGAGCCTAACACAAAGGATCCCACTCCCAGCTTAAAAAACTTTAGAAACAAAACATCAGAAGATAAAAAATGCTTAGGCACAAAGAAATTGCACTAAGCACTAACAAATTCTAATTAATGATCTCCTCCCCACCCAAATACGTTGAAAAGTTGCAAATGGATTGTGTTTAGATTATGTAAGTCCAATAATACATACATACATGCACATAAATTATTGTAATAAACATATGCCAATAATACAATACGATACATTCTTTCATGGACTTCATATGTAAAGTGATTCAAAAATAAATACAAATTTGTAAAAACACTCAACTGAGCAATACATTTCAATTTTGTAGCAAAGAAAATTTTTAGAATAGTTGCAAAAGCCATTTATATCATCACAGTCCCAATGGTTGAGTGTACAATTTTGAGTTGTGTGAAAAAAAAAATAATTCTCAAATGGTAAGAGATATTCACAAATTTTATAACAATTTATCAGTAGACGTACTAGATTAGTAAAGTAACTTCAATCATACAGTTATAAGACTTAATTAAATAAAAGCATATTCAGAAAGGGTAAAAGCATATTCAGAAAGGTTAAAGACTTTTCAACAAAGAAGTTTGGCTTCTCCCATGTGAAATTCATTCTCACCTGCACTATGAAAACATCAGGAGCTGCTACTTTGAAGCAGAGATACCAAAGCAACATAAGAACCTGAAACAATGGCTTGAGCAAGAGAATAAAAGGATTAAGCATCTTCGGAACGCTCTGAGCGGGTATTGGCCATTGTTTCTGTAATATCAACAACGTAAAAGAGTAATAAATAAGTGCATCAATCCCAACTCAATACTAATGGTACAAGATAAGTGTTCTCAATAATATGTACCATTTTATGGATATGTATAGATTGATTCTCTAGTATTGCCATATGCGGTTCAGAACCTTTCAGAAAAATAACAAACATTAGCTAAATGATACACTCAGTGATTCTCTCAAAGTTGTCATGAAGTTCACAAACAAGCCTTTAAATTTATCCATGCAAGTGAACTGACTAATTTTAACTAATAGAAGTAGAAGCCCATAAGAACTTATAACATGCAACTGAAGTAAACATGAAAAAGACTTGTATTTGTACATGCTCTCACAAATATGAATGCTTGCAAATACACCATCCAAAGAGATATATGAAGCAAAAAACAAGGCCAACGGAAAGGCATACAAGTAATAATTCATACATTGAGGAAAAAGAAAAAAAAAAGCTTCCATTGGTAGATAGGATTTTTAGACGCTACATGCTATTGTAGTCTATATGCATGTATCATACAACAACGTCAAGAACAAAACAGAATTGAATTTATTATTTATAGTTTATGAGTTTAGATTAAATCACATGAATGAGTGGAAAGGGATAATAACATGAAAAAGAATTCACACCAAAAGAAGCATGTGTGCCAGCAAAATGATAGACTATTTGGGTCCATGGTTTGGTTAAGCAAAGAACCATAATCTTATGATATCATGAGAAGATCTGGACGCTGCCCAGCCAGCTACATCATATTTTATTGATATCAAAAATTAAAATTTAAAATCAATATTAATGCACTAACCATCAACTGTAACTTGCCTTGAGCCCTAATTTTCAAATTGAAAATCATTATTAAACAGGAGATATTATTCTCTATCCTATTTTTGGCATGGAAATATCACTCGAATACATTTAGAGTATTCAAATGTTCAAAGATATTAAGCTTCAAATCTCACTATATGGGAGTATATATTGATGCATTAGGAGAAAACAAGAAAAGGCTAGGAGATTCATCCCATGATACTCATAACAAGCTTAAATTAGAGAATGACTATTGTTATTTAAGAAAGAAGCTTATTTGAAAAATGACCACAGAGATTCAAAGTTGATAATGACATTTTTATTTTTATTTTTTATATGCTGGAAATTTTTGAAAGGGAATGGATTTGTTAGTTTGAATCTGATGGATTCCAGATAAGTACTTGACCACTAGGCTGCTAGCCCAATGGCAAGGACATTTCACAAAGGAATGAATTCCTTGAGATTATATAAACTCAATTGTTGGCCAGTTGTTTGCCGCCAAAGGCTAATTTTAAACATGATTCCCAGTTTTCTTTTTCCTTGCTTTTATTCTCCAGTTTTTTTTTTTTTTTTTTTTTATTTTCATACAAGAGAATAGAAGAATTTTTTACTTCCGAAAGTCAGTCTCCTAACAACTAGCGATGTCTCCTAACAACTAGCGACTTATGGAAAGCTATTCTAAACTTGATCGAAACTTGATACCTAACCTCAATTTAACATCAAAGCAAATGCTAAATTAGTGGGATGTTCATATTGAAAAAATTAATTATAGCTCAAAATGAATAATTATAATCTATGAGATAAAACATTCAAATATTGGGGGAAAAACATATACTGCATGGAAGAATCCAGAAAACTGGGAGCTTAGCAAATAACAGCTGGAAAGGCTATCATAACAAGATGGGATAGATTAACCAGTTGTAAAATAATTAACTTAGCTAGCACTTGTAACATGTAATCAGTACATAAGCTAAGAGAAGACAATCCAGTACAGTTGTTGCATAATCTGAACCTACTCCTTTCTTGCTTTCCCGATTCCTTATCTCTTTCTTCTCTTCCACTAATTTTTGGTCTTTCTCCTACTTTCTCAGCTAAAGAACAAGTTGCAGGAAATTACCCAGCAACAGCTTCAAACAAGGACATAGATAGACATCCAATCGAAATCCATGTTTCCTATGTGCATGATACAGTTAAAAGTAGGAAAATGAATGCTCTTTTTAAGTCCTGAAAATTAATATGTCTTCTTTCTACATCTCAATCCAGTCAAAACAAGTGGATAATTCTCACCAACAAAATTATTTAAGGAACTTTTTTTTAGAATAATTTAAGAAACATGTTTAAGAGGAAAAATCAATAATGAGAAAAAATACCTCCATATGCAACAATGTCCGCTTCAAGAGATGCCTGCAGGAACAGTAAAAAAACTCGAAGAAATTAGAATTCACGAAGAAAAACAGAGTTCGATAGAAATAATAAAGTTTGGGTAAAAAAGCTAATGGCAAAAATTGCGAAATCAGAAAGCATACCTGACGGGCAAGGGAAAGGGCATGATATTGCATTCGAGGGCTGCGTCCTATATCCCCTAAAACAACAACACAGGCCCTTCGTCTCATCTTCTTCACTTGTTCCTTTTACAGTTAAAAAAACTAAAAATCATTACCATTATTAACTAAAATCAAAGAAAAACTAGAAAATCAAAAGGCATAAGCAGTATCAGTAATTCCCAATTCCCTTCCAAGAATGTGAACTTACCAAATTAGAGTTCAGCCTTAAACTGAGTTTCAAGTTTCAACTCCAATATCAGATTGAGATTATTAAGAGTTTAATACAACTGGCAGAATTTCGAAATTACAATATAAGGCTGGGGAAGGGGAAGCATTAAGGAGGAATAGAGCTGTTCATTCTACAAGCCGAGCCGGGTTCAGTTGGGACCTAACAAATAAAACCCTAAAATATTTAACTAGCTCACTTCCAGACTTTTATCACCTCACTCCGATTCTCTTTTATTTAGGCCCTGATTTAGTTGTTCCTAACAGCAATTAATTGTTACTGATAATTAATAGTTAATGATCAAAAGAAGTTTTAAATGGGTGTTTGATAAAAAAATTTAGTATAGCTGTTAATTTTTTAGTTTTCATTAGTTGTGTCGTATCCGTTTGGTTACTAACAGCTAGATAATCAAAAAGTTATTATTTTTAAAAGTTTCAATTCAAACTTTTTTAAAAAAGCTCCTTTTTTTTTAATTAAAAATACTAAATTATCTCTAAAAATAATATTTAAATAAAAAATTAAATATTAATATTTATCATTAATAGTAATAACAGCTAACAGTTAATAATAATTTTATCAAATATCTACAATGATCAGCTATTAGGTACCAACTATCAATCACCCGCTAACAGCTAACCCAAATGATATCTAAGCTGTTGTTTGAAATTTTTTCGAAAAAACTTCAAATTGGAGTTTTTTCAAAAAATCTCTTACTTATTTAAGTAAAAAGACTAAATTAACCTATAAAAATATTTAAATTAAAAGTAAATATTAATATTTATTCTTAGTGATCATTAAATATATCAACAGCTAACAATTAATAATAATTTTACTAAATACTTGTAACAATCAGCTTTTAGGTAATAGCCATCAGCTAACAGCTAAACCAAACGAGTTATAAATTGGAGTTTTATAAACAGCAATTGTTTGGCTATCTAACGGTTACCTAACAACTAACAGTGGTCATTAACCAAACAAGTTTGATGTAGCTATTAGCAACCAAAAAGCTAACAATTGTATCAAAAAATTTTGTCAAACACTCACTTATTTCTCCTTCTCTTATTTATTTGTTTGCTAAAGTCACAAATTTTTTCTTCTTCATCCTCTACTCAAGATTTCTATTTTTTTTTTAGTCAAAATAATTAGTATTTAACAAAATCATTTGATTTTTCTCGATTTTTCTTATTCTATCTAGTTGGTTTTTTCTGCTTTGATAACTTTCAATTTTTAGTTGTTTTCTATACAGATTGATTGACAATAAACCAACCGGTCTAATAATGTTTTTAGATTTTACCTTCATTTGCTCAAAAGGACATTATTAATATATAGAATAATATAAAAGCGATGATTGTGTTCGATTTTAAAGGGATAACATACTTTTTTTAATTCTTGAGGTTTGACGAAATTAATCAAGTAGTCCATTTATTTTGAAAACTCACTATATAATTTCTAAGGTTTGATTCCAATAATGAAAATAGTCATTTTATCCATATTTTCAACAAAATAACATTAGTCAACTCTGAAAATAATATTTTAATATTAAATCTAATAATTTGATATTGAAAATACCCTCATATGTCCACATATATATATCAAATGAACCCTAAATATTTTTGGGTAATTTATTTCCCCCGTTGTTTCCCTTTCTTGTATTTACTCTTTCATATTTTCCTCTTTCACATGTGCACCCCTGTATATGGAAAAGAGCTTATAAGGTAGAATATCAAATCCATCTAAGTAACTGTGGTTCTTAATAGTGTAAACTTGATTTGATTTCAGGATTTGTTGTTTTAGATTTATTATATAAATACAAAAAATTGAGAAAATGAACTTATTTGATGTTGATTTAATTTTGCAAGTACAAGCATGTCGTACTTGAGCGGAACTAACAATGGTTTGGAAGGAAGGTACCTCAACGCATATTGCAAGTGCGGGAAGTGAGTTAGAATTCAAATCTACGAGTCAATTGACAACAAACACAAGCTTTATTACTATTGTTAGCAGAAAATATTGGTATATTTCTGAGGTGGTGCAAGCATTTTGTTTGATACCTTCAAATTGACTTCCTCCAGGAAAATAATTGAGTCTAAACCAATATTCAGAAGTCGACCGTTAGAGATTTATGATTTAAAAGATGAGGTGTTGTCTCTGCAGATTAAGAATCACAAGGTTTATAGGAAAATTGAAGCATTGGATTCTACTTTAGGAGTCATGAAGATGTTGATTGCCCTGTGTCTAATGTATACTTTGTTTCTTATCATATTAGTTGTTATCTTACTAGGAAATATGGCATAAGTGGGGCATGAGATTATGATTTTAGGGTTTGGTGAATGTTCTTTTTGTTTGTTGAAGACGAAATTAAGAGATGAAAAAAATGAAGTGAGAAAGAATGGGAAAAGGTAAATGGAAATGGCAGGTTCTTCTGAGTATTGTGTTAGTGATAGCTTGATAGTTTAGTTGCTAGCCTTTTTCATATGTAATTAATGATGCTGACAATGCTAATGATAGTATTATGCATTTGTTTTGTGTGTGTTGTTGGTGGAATGAAATTTACAGGTTTTTTTTTTAACAATAATGATTGTTGGAATATTATAAGGTAATTAGTAGGTGTATAGAGGAACTAAATGATTTGAATAGTAATCAATCAAAGACTAAGTAATTGAGATAAAATTTAAAAGAGGGACCAAATAGATTGTTTGATTAGGAATTGACGGACTAAATAGTTTGAAATATATAAATTACAGGGACCATCTTATATGATTAAATAAACAACAATGTGCATATGTGACCATCTTATATGATTAAATAAACAACAATGTGCATATGTTTACTTTATATATTTCAAACACGCAGCTTGAAACATAAAAACAATAATCATAATACCTATAGATATCAAAAGCATCGCCATCATTCGTACAAACAAAGGAAAAATATGTACTAGGTAGGAAAAAATGTTTACTAAGTATTTTCTCATTTTTCACATGCATAATTGTGTTGTTGTGAAAATTTTAATAAATCATAAATAATATGAATGGTTAATATATATTGATATATAATCCAAAAAAAAAAAAATCTTAACATTACAATGACTTGTTCTTCCCAAAAAATTTCATTACAAGTCTTTTACTACTTGAAACTATGATATCTTTTTCAATAATTGACATATCTATGCCCTACCAAAATATCAAAATCCATGTTCCATTTACATTTTGTGCACTTACACTCTTACTTATCAACAATGGACCACAAATGCTAACAAATAATTATAAGTGACCCTTTTTCTATTATTGTAAAACTACTATCTCATATGACTAGCTATATTCCAAATAGAACAAAAAAAAAAAAAAAAAAAAAAAATCTGTTGTTGGTTCAACTCTTTAGTCTGCCACCTCTATACGACTTGCTTTTTGCTCTATTTACAATATAATCATCATTAGAGTCAAAAAAAATTCAAAGTCATCTTTTTTCCCATCTGCAGGCATGTCATTGTCTACAATATCCTTTACTCTTTGTTCATCATAGTTAGATCTTCTTATCCTACTTCTATTAACTTGTGTGTTATCATATATCGTTCTTGATGCTGCATCATTTCTGTGTCTTAAAGAAAATCTACCTCTTGTGTCATCTCTACCTCTTGTGTCATCTCCACCTCTTCTATCCTTATTTGCCCTCGATTACTACTCGTACCACCACTATTGGATCTACTACCTCTACTGCCTTTACCTCCTCTGATGCAAACCCAATCGGCTTGCTTTGAGACTTAACACCTTTATGCATGGAAGATGACTCCTTGGAAAGTCAAATCAGATTCGAAACAAGAAACCTTGACCAAATAACAACCTGTGCTAGAAAACCTTGGTATAATTAATTAATGTCACAAAGTGATTAGTTTTGATAAGTTCTAATGATTCTAACAAAAACCAGAATTAAGAGAATTATCACAAAATTATATTTAATCAAAATCTAAAGTCATTAAAATACATGAGTTAACTAAGCATTTATATAGATTTAGCTACATGGAAAATCCTAATTTAAACTTCGTAGATAAGAATAACTTTTCTATATGAGAATAAGTTTCCTAGATGATAATAAGCTTCTAAATAAAATCAATAAATTCTTAAATTCATTTTGGGCTTTAAGCTATATAAAACAAATCCAAAACTCACTAATACTCTTAATTTTAATACAATTGGACAGCTTATACATATATTATATTAAAACAGACCTAAATAGGAATAATTCAGCCCAAATAAATGATTATCAAGTCAAACAACCCCTTATTTGCTTATTTAAATGTTTTCAATAATTTTTGTTAAATGCATATACTTGGATAAGATAGATCAAAACTTGATGTGCACATGACCCTACCTAGATCATATCATTCCCCCTTTCTTAAAAAGATTTGTCATTGAATCATGAGCCATAGTATCATTGAAGTATGGACCTTCCCTTGTAAGTATCATTTTTTTTGTTGGAGAAAACTCGTCCTTTAATTTTGAAGAACTGAAGTAGTAAGAACAATACACAAGTTTGCCAACTTTCCTCATTGTTGACTTGTAGAAAATGAAGTGTTTGAAGAATCTGAAAATTTGTTGGAGAAACATCAAAGCAATCATTAGGCAAAACAAAATTCATTATAGAAACATTCAAAAATTTAGCATTATTTTTATTTTTGTGGAGAATTAAATTATTCTCCTTTGCTTTTTCATCTTCTTGCACTTCTAAATGAATCACATCTTTTTCTTCCTCTAATATTTCTTGATGAGTTTTGAATGCTAAATTGTCTTCATTAATAACAACTTCTATTAATGATGCCTTATTTTCTTCTTCAATTTTTTTATCCACACAATTAGCTTCACAAGTGAATAGAATGGGATAGATATTATGTTTTCAATCTCATCATTCTTAATTTCTCTCTTTCTTTTTAGTACTCTCAATTTTCCCCTCTCTTCTCAACTCATTCCCTTTCCTTTTATCACACTCTCTTTTTATTTTCATTTGATCCTCATAGGTTTGTTTATGGGTTAATGGCACAAGAGTAATTGGTTTATCATACATTACAAAGGAATATCTATTCTTGTAACTATCATGTTTTGCTTGCTTAACATATTGCTATGGTTTTTCCCACAAAATATGCCCAACATATATAGGTGTAACATAATATAAAATTGCATCTTTATGTACCTTCCAATAGAGAATGAAACTAACACTTGCTTATTCACATCAACCTCTCCACTTCCAGTCTATCATTTTAACTTGTATGGCCTTGGATGCTTCATACTGGGCAAATTCAATTTCTCAACTAAATAAGTGCTAGCAACATCAATACAACTACCACTATCAATGATCATGCAACATATCTTATCTTTGATGTGGCATCTAGTTTGAAATTTTTTGTCACATTGGACTTCTTCATCCTCCAATGTTTGCACACTCAATGCATGTTTAATGACTATCAATTCTCCTTCATTACCTTGAACAAATCTGTCCATAATGACATTAGTTTATTGGTTATCAACCTCACTTCTATAGCCATTATCTTCACTATTTAACCCTACCTCATCATTCCTTAGAATTCTTCTAACTTGTCTTAGAGTATTTGAATTTTTCTCTTTTGGGATCGAACCTTCTAGTCTCTCCATTCGATCTTTCATCTCTCTAAATTGAAAGTTTATGGCTTGGAAATGCTTTTCAAAGGCCTCCAATTTAAAGGCAATGTCAATTGCTTTAGTGTCTTTAGTTTTGTTACTCATTGTGATAATATGCAAATAATGTTAGAAAAGTAAAAACATACCTCACTTCACTCCCTTACGTGTTTCACTCAAGTATTGACATCACTCAAGTTCACTCATGTTTAATCATATAATTTCATTGATTTTTCTCTAGATGAGCTCATACTCTTACCTTTTATCATTCAACTCTTACTTAAAGTTCCTACAAGAGCCACTCAAATAAACCAAAGTAATCGCATTTGCAAATTTCAACAATTGACCAAGTGAAGAATTTTTTTACACAAAATTATCAAACCTAGCAATCGAAATGAACAAAAACTTCCTTTAGGGAAAAATAATTTGACTAAAAAGAAATTGGAAAGAAAATAAATACACTAAGATTAGAATTCAATTAAATGAAAAAGGAAAATAATTGAAACGAAAAGGAATAATTAACAAATATTAATTTTGAATAGCAAAGTAAATAATGCAATTTGAAAATTAAAGAAGATTTTTTTTAGAGCTTTCCTAGCTTATTTCTAATTTCTGAGTTGAAAAGTAAAATCCTAGCTCAATGCTGAAAATCTTCTTAAAAATCAGCTTCTTTTTTTTCGATTTTAATTTTTTTTTATCCAACTACAATTATTTAGCAACTTAATTAATTAATAATAATCAAGAACATACTAAACAAATAAAACATAAATGGTATAAACTCAAACGAATACAAATGAAAAGATATAGAATCAAAAAAGAATTTTTTTTATCTTCAAATTTTAATTTTAAGCCAATAACAAATAGATTTATGACTTAAATAAGAGACACAACGAAAAATGAATAAAAACAAGGAAATACAATAACAATGAAAAATAAAGATACACAAACATGATTTAGAACCTAAGCTCTAATACCAAATTGATGCGAATCACAGTCGACTTGCTTTGAAACCAAATATCTTTACGCATGGAAGACGACTTCTTGGAAAGCCAAATCAAATCCGAAATAAAAAACCTTGATCGAATAGCAACCTATGTTAGAGAATTTTGATATAATTGATGAATGCCACAAATTGATTATTTTTTATAAGTTCGAATGATTCTAGCAAGAATCAGAATTGAGAGAATCGCTACAATATTATATATCTACAGTTAGGGACAAATCATAGCTGAAAATGTAAATTTTCGTGGCTAAATATTTTAGCCACAATAATAGTTATTATAGTAAGAAATGGCATAGCTAAAAGTTAGCAACGAAATTTACATCTTTTGTAGCTAGGTATTAATATTTATTGTCACATATTTAATTATAACAGCGCAAGTGAATAAAATTTTTTTGCCACAAAACTAGTAAATAATTGATTATTTTAGCTACAATATACTGTTACTTGTGGCCATATTTATAATTTAGTTATAACATAATAAATTTGTAACTAAAAATTTAATTTACTTGCCACAAATATATTATTGTAGTAAATATATTTAAATTTTTGTTATAAATCTAATAAGTTAATAGTTAAAAAAGTACACTAATTTGCCACAATAATTGTAATGTCGCTAATATGATTATAGTTTGGCTACGAAGCTAACACATTAAATTTGCCATGTTCAATTTTTTTTTTAATTTTTAATATATTTTTATTGTGAAATATAATTTATTACCTTATATTTTTTCTTATCAAATATAATCTATAATTTTTGAAAACAATTAAAAATATTAATTTATGACAATAAATTTCACAAAAGTCTTTAATTCATTAAAGAAACATAAATCCAAATAGTTTAAACTTCAAATCTATATGTTTAAACATCATTTTAAACCATATTACATATATTTAAGGAGAGTAAATACTAGAAAAATAAATTGATATTAAGAAACCTATAAATTATATAATAACTTCAGCATATAAGTTACTTAAAGCTTGAGTGACTCTCCTTTTATCTTTTGAAATAAATTTGGTCAGTCTTGCAATCTTTACTGACCCATGACTGTATCTAGACCTTGATTCTATCAAGGTGAAATTCTTTGGCAATTTAACTGTTTTGTTAAAGGTTCCAACAATACCTACACTAACTTGGAAGGAGCTTACTGCTGAAGCTGAGTCTTGTGCCCATGAGTTTATTACTCTTGCTTTGCAACAATTTACAATATGCTGATTGTGGAACATTAATATGAATGTTAAAGTGCATTTCATTCCCTTCTAAGGACCTAGTTCCTGCCTAAATTACCATTTAGCATGCCAGTGTAACCAAAGGAATGAAATAAGATAAAGATGTGTGTTCTTACTCATATCTCATCCATAAGTATACATTACAACCAACATAAGAAATCTCATTTTAGTATGTAACAAGTTAATTGATAGTGAAATCTTTTTAACTAAGTTTCCTGGTGCAACCCACCGGCCACTGCCTATCAAAAGAAAAAAAGGATGTCACTCACCTGAGATACCACTGTAAACAATGTTGGAAGTCCAATTTCAATATATTTCACAAGCTAGAAACATCAGCAGAAAGGTCATATAACACAATATTAATGTCTAAATTGGGAAAAAATGCAACACCAAAATGTATAGTTCCATATCATTGGTATCACAAATATTTTAACTTATCAGGTCAACCAGGAAATATAAATCACAATAATTCATCTGTTTAAATTTTCAAGATATGATTCAACATATGAAATGTTATTGCCTTATATTGTCTTCCATTTGCAATTACAGGAACAAAAGTAAAATTTGTCTCCATAAGGTCATTACAAATAAGCAAGAAGTTAAGACATAAGCTTTGTTTATATCACCATTATTCAAAGGCTTGACTACAACAAATGTTGATTAGAAATTATGAATTAAAATGATTCATTTAATCTTCCCTGATTTGAGCTCACAACAAATAAAAACAATCTCCTTAATGCTTGGAAGTGCTGAATTATCAATGATATAGATATTTGAACTTCAAATTTTGGATTTTACACAGGCAATAGCATCAATTGCTGTATTAGTATTCATATGCATATAGCATAAATTCGGGGAGAGTTGCAAGAGGAACAACAGTAAAACGGATAGGAAATTTGCATCCCAAGACATCCAAAAATGGCTCCTTAAAACAAGCAGCTACGAATAAAGATATCTTAAATCCATCATGACACTCATGCTACATCTTGTAAGGGATAAGGATCATGACAAAGAAATTAAGAGTTAGCTTAGATAAAGATCAGTTAATTATCTTGTAATTATTATTTGTATTTAACTAAACACTTTATATATATCCACACATTAGAACTGATTTTATAAAATATGTATTATGTAATTCCTAAACTCAATACAATTATACTTCTTATACTCTATAATCTTAAACCCTTTTACAATATCATTGATCCTTAACCATGGCTGTCAAACCTAAAACACCACAAGCTACTAAAAGTCCTCAAATTGTTTCAGTCAATGTTGCTTTAGAGACTGTTGATACTTTGATCTCAATAAATGCAGCAACACAGCTGCCTCTTAAGTTGACTGTATAAAATAACACTTCTTGGAGAGCACAGTTTTATGCTCTCTTATTTGGGTATGACTTGTTGGGATTTGTAAATGCACTTTACTCGATCCATCAGCAACTGTTATGGTTAATGAAATCACCACAACTAATCCAACGTATAATCATTGGAAACGTCAAGGTTTTTTGATTGTGCATGCTATAATTGCATCTGTTTTTGATGGTGTTGTCCCACTGATTTCTTCCTCTCAGAATTCTCATGACGCATGGGACAAATTAGAGAAATTATTTGCCAATCACTTTAGATCTCTGGTGATGTATCTTAAAGAAAAATTAACAATTCATCGTGGAACAAAATCTCTTGCAGATTACCTTTAGTCTATTAAAGCCACAGCCGATGAAATTGTACCTGTTGATTCCCCAATTTCAGATGATGAAATGGCCATTACCGTTCTTAATGGCATTGGACTTGAGTTCAAAGAGATTTTAGCAACTTTTCATGCTCAAGAGAATTCAATTGGTTTTGAAGAACTTCATAACAAGCTTACCGAATATGATTGTTTTTTAAAGCGAGAAGAGTCTCATAATGACTATGTTGTTATTATAGCTCATTCTACTCAACATTTTTCTTCTCGTGGCAATCATCAAGGAGGAAGGGATAGTCATTATTGGACTTAGAATTCCAACCAACGCACACATAAGTCCAAATCTGACTCATTTCAACATCAACAAGGTCAAGTTGTCTGTCAATAATATGACCGACCTGGTCACTCAACTAAAACTTGTTTTCGTGCTAAGAATAATATTACAGTTGCTCATGTTACTATTGCACCTGCTTCCAACTCGAATTGGCTTATAGATTCTGTGGCTTCCATCATGTCACAACTGAAGTTGGTAACCTCAATATTCATTCTAAATATGTAGGTCCCGATGATATTGTAATTGATGATGGCACAAGTTTGGCAATTACACATATGGCACCACAAAATTACAACCATTTTCCCATCCTTTTTCTTTAACCAATGTTTTATGTGTTTGTGCAATGCAACAAAATTTAATTTATGTTTCTAAATTTTGTCCAACAAATAATACATCAATTGAACTCTTTCCTTATCATTTTGTTGTGAAGGATCTCAGCAAGAGGGTGGAAATTAGTGGTTATCACAGGTCGCAGGTATCCCGACCTGACCTGGATCACCGAACCGAGAGAAAAATTCTCCAAACCTCAAAATAAAATTGAACTGAATTGTCCCACTTCAGAGAAAATGGTATGGTACCATGGTGTAATGAAGAACTAAATTGAGAACCGAACTGAACCGATCCAGACGCGTAATAACAGAATACTCGAGAACCAAACCGTAAAATATTATATATAGATTATAATATTTGTATATACATGAGTACATATGAATTAAAGACCTACCTTTTACACTATATAAAGAAAAATAATACACCTAAATCTAATTTGGAACCCCTCATCACCCAACCACATCTGTCTCTCCTCTCTCCTTCTCTATTCAAACTTTGAAACCCTAAAATCTCATTCTACTGCTTCCATTCTTCCTTTCTCTATCAAACCACTGCTTCCTCTCTTCCTTCATTTATTGGACCACGTGCCTTCTTCATCTTGATAGAGAATATGAATTGAAGAGTGATCTGCCTCTATACAAGATGAAAATGGTAAAAGCCATAACTTTGTTTGCCTCTCTCTGTCTATCTCTCTCCGTGCATCAATTTCTCTGTGTATCTCTATCTAACTATCTTCGTTTATCTCTTTGCATGAATCGAAGATGTTTTTCTCCAAATCGAAGAGTGGTTAACTTGCACTCAAGTAGTCAAACAAATTAAGGTTTAATTCTAGTCGTTCAGTCGTTTTCTCTGGAGGTAAAATATGAGATGTTTTAATATGATGTACGTGGCCCTTAAGTATGTAGAAAGGATGGGTTTAAATTGAATAAACAAATAGAGAAAGAGATTGGTAGGATGTTTTCAGGGTTTGGTTAATTGATTGACTTTATTTTGTAAAAGTGGTGATCATTTTCTTGTTGATTTTTAATTTTTAATTTTTTTAAAACTACAAAAATTGAAAGTGGTGTTTGTCCCCTAATGCATCTAAAAGCCTGAATACCTAAAAAAAATTGAATTGAACCGAGTTGGTTAGTTAGTTTGGTTCGAGACATATATTTTACAAAATTTTTTTTGTTACGGTTATTTCATTTTGAAATTCTGAATATTTAATTTGGTTCGAAGATTTTCCAATCCTTGACTTGAACCGAACCATGCACAGCCTAGTGGAAAAAATTAGCGACAAGAATAAAGATGGAGTTTACGAGTGGCCTTCTCATACAACCAAGTCAGTTGCTTTTGTATATGAACATACATCTTTTGAAAATTGGCACAGTCGCCTTGGACATCCTTCGTCTGAGGTTCTTAGTTTTTAAATTAAAAATTTGGTTTGTCTACTTCTTCTACATCTCATTCTGAATATTTTTCTTGTAATGATTGTAGTTGCAATAAGTGCCATAAGTTACCTTTTGGAAAGTCCACTTTGCAAAGTTTTTGTCCTCTTGAAATAATTTATTTTGATGTTTGAGGACCTGCTCCCATTTCTTCTTTGATGGTTTCAAAAATTATGTTATTTTTGTTGATCACTTCACTAAATATACTTGGTTGTATCCCATTAAGAATAAATCAAATGCCTCTAAAATTATTCCTAAATTCAAAGCAATTGTGAAAAAATACTTTAGGCGCTCAATCATATCCTTTTACATGGATGGAGGTGGATAATATATCAAATTAAAACCATTTTTAGAAGATAATGGGATCGCTCATTTCTTAACTCCACCGTATACTCCTGAACATAATAGATTATCTGGAAAAAAAAAACACAGACACATAGTAGAGACTGGGCTCACTCTTTTGCACCATGCTTCTCTACCATTGCATTTTTGGTCTTATGCTTTTAAGTGTGCTGTATATCTCATAAATCACATGCCTACAAAAACTCTTCAAATGTCCCTTCCATATCAGATTCTTTTTCAAGTATCACCTAATTTTTTGAAACTTAAAAATTTTTGGTTGCTTATGCTATCCATGGTTGTGGCTATAAAATTCAAATAAATTGCAACCTCGATCTAGATTATGTGTTTTTCTTGGATATTCTGATATTCAAAGTGCTTTTCTTTGCTTAGATTATTTTTCAGGCCAAGTATTTGTGTCCAGACATGTCACTTTCAATGAGTTCAAGTTTCCGTTTAATGACTTCCAATCCTCTTCGAAAAATTCATCCATGTCACAAAATTGGTTGAATCCTCAAGTGGTTGATTCCTCTCCCATAACTACTGTCCCAATCTTGCAAAAGTCCATGTTTTAAAACAAAGAGCAAACTCTAGCTGCGTCTAACTTGCAACAACCAATGGCTAATCGTTTTCTATCAACTCTTCATGCTGGTTCTTCTTCTCCTATACGAGATTTAACACAATCCCTTTTACCTCTAGTCCACAACAACAAACCACTTTAAGCACAATGGCTCTACTACAAATCCATTGCCTTCTTCTTAGTCACCAATTATTCATGAACATTCTATATTATCTGAACCAACCTACATTCATCAAATCGTAACTCAATCCCAAAATAATATTTTCAAGCCAAATAGAGTGTTTACCATCAGCAAACATTCGACTCCATTACCCACTGAGCCAACTTGTGTATCCCATGCCAAACAAGTTCCAAATTGGAGGAGGGCCCTATCTGATTAATATAGTGCACTGATATAGAATGGAGCATGGGAACTGGTTTCTTTACTAGCCGGAAAAACTCCAATTGGTTGTAAGTGGATATTTCGAATAAAGTATAATCTTGATGGTAGTATATCACGCTACAAAGCAAATCTTATGGCCAAAGGTTTTCATCAGAAAGCAAGTGTAGATTACACTGAGACATTTAGTCCAGTCATTAAGCCCATAACAATTCAGGTAGTTTTAATCATTGCGTTGACTAATCATTGGCCGATTCAATAACTTGATGTCAATAATGCCTATTTACATGAGTATCTTTATGAAAAGGTGTACATGGTTGATGTATTCTTAGGCCCAAGTCCAAGTAATGAAAGCCCAAACCCAATTTTCACTCCACTTGGCTTGGCCCAAGTAAAAGCCCTAAACCCAAACTCTCAATATTCAACCCAAGCCCGTACTATTTTGTAGCCCTTTTATTCATCTTATAGGCTTAGTTTAATTATGCAAGAGGAAGAAGAGTTAAATTTCTGAATTGTTTTGAATCAAAGTGTGCAAAACACATGTTGTACTCCTTTTACCGGATTTGGCCAAGCATGGAAAAACATGTTTTGTCTTTGCCAAATCGGGTGGTATCTCTTTTGTGGCTGTTATAGCCTTTTGTATTTTATTCTTATGGCTGTAATTGTCTTTATAGAGGCATAGATGAAGGGAGAAAAACTCAGATTTGATGAATGAAAAAAGTTGCTATTTCATTATTTTCATTTCTTGTTCTTTATCTTGCTTTTCCTTTCATTTATACATTCTGTTTTACTTTCCTTGCAATTTCAGTTTGAACCTTTTAATTCCAGCAAGTTTATTTTTATTTTTAAGCTTTTATCTTCCCTTTCAAAGTCTTTAATTTATTGTCTTTAAATTACTTGCAATTTACCTTTTAATTTCTTTTTCCATTTCTAGTCCTTCAATTTCCAGTCCATTTTCATTTAAATAGGATTTTCAATTTAGGTTTTCACTATCAAGGATTGAGAATTTCAATGATGTGTTCTCAGGCCCAAGTCCAACTAATGAAAGCCCCAGCCCAAGTTCCACCCAAGTAAAAGCCCTAAGCCCAAACTCTCAATATTCAGCCCAAGTCCATACTATTTTGGAGCCCTTTTATTCGTCTTGTAGGCTTAGTTTAATTATGCAAGAGGAAGAAGAGTTGAATTTCTGAATTGTTTTGAATCAAAGTGTGCAAAACACATGTTATACTCATTTTACCTTATTTGGCAAAGTATGGAAAAGCATGTTTTGTCTTCGCCAAATCGGGTGGTATCTCTTTTGTGGCTGTTATAGCCTTTTGTCTTTTAGTCCTATGGTTGTAATAGCCTTTATAGAGGCAGATGATGAATGAATGAACAAGTATTTTTATTTCCTTTCAATTTAAGTCATTTACTTGTTTTGTTCTTTAATTTTAAGTCCAATTTTCAATACCTAAATATTTTCTTCAATTGATTTCAGTTTATATGTTCTTTGAATTCCTTTTAGTAACCCCTTTAAGTCTTGCACGAAATTTATGATCTTCTTCTTCTTCTTCCTTGTATTAAACAAGCCCAAAACTCCATTAAAGCACCATCAAGCTTCTGCCCAAAATTCACCAACACCTAAAATGTGTTCCATCACCCTTAACCACCTTAGAATAACCCCAAAAGACCTCATATGAAGTTTCATAATCATTGGAACTCAGCAACTATCCTACCTCCCCAAAATCGAACCCAAACTCACCACACAAGCCTAACTACTGCCCAAATTTGCCCATCATCCAAACTCATCCAAAATCCTTGAAACCACCACCAAACCTCTTCTAATAGTCTAAAAAGAAGTCCTTGAAAGTT
>CANXYC011460711.1:0-12940 GCA_948193065.1 Aleurites moluccanus
ACCCCTATACTTGGATCATTATGGCTTATCGTGAAAACACGAATGCTATCGGGTGTCATGGAGTCAATATCCAAAGTAACTTTCTAGAGGGGGTAATATATCGATCTCATTCCCGTGGCCGGGCCAACCAGAGAGAACTAAGGGCTCGCAGCCTAGAGAAATAATCATTTATTGCCAGAAGTGCGCGGGCTGACTGCCTTGTTGTCAATATACGGTGCATTTGCTCCAGTGTTTGCTGTCTCAAATTATCAGCCTGAGAATTTTCAGAGCAAAAATTATGATAAGCAACAGAAGCTGCCAATCCAAAAAAAATAAAACAATAAAATGTAGGGAAGATGACTGATAATTAGGATGCACAGGAAGTATGAAATAAGGCGCATTAAATATAATATTGCAACTTTTCATGTTTTCATAACTTAAATAGCTGGCTGCATTGTTTTCTATTAAATAAGGGGGGCAACAACCAAAACATAATGGATTTCCTTGGAAATAGGCCTTCCCATGCACATTTCATTATTGAGATCAACAGAAATAGGCACAGCAACAATTGACAGTTTCTACATCAAAATAAGAATGTCAAAATGAAACTTGCTAGTCAATTTATTAAAAAATAAAATAAAAAGCATCCTTGAGCACTACCTTAACAGGATCAGAAATAAGAACGTCCTATGAGCTAAGCCTTTGAACACAGGTTGCGATCTTTGTGTTCATCACACAAAATTGTGAAAACTAAGCATTAATAACTAGCGTTCACACATTACATTACTTCCCCATCAACAGTTGAAAAAATCCCCAAAAAAGTTGTGTTTAGAAATGAATTTGAATTGAAAATTTTTGCATTTGAGCTTTTAGTTCACAAATTAAATTGATACACATTGAAACTTGTAAAGGATGGAAATATACATCTTCAACTAATCTAAAGAGTAATTAAAATTTCACCTCCTTGACAGGTTTCTAAAACTCATGCTTTAAACAATCATTTGACAAGTTTCTAAAACTCATGCTTAAACAATCATCCATCTTCATTCATAAATCTAAACCCCATTCATGAGTTTAATCAGCCATAAAAACCAATGCATCGTAACCCTCCAACTAAAACTAAAATATGAAATTCAAATCGCTCTATATAAAAACACCCACCACCCAAATGCAACTTAATTTTCCACATGATCCAACAATTCTCATATTCCTCGTAAGCTTCAACCATTGAGCTTTGAGATAAAGTTTACACTTTACAGGTTCTGACATCGTCAAAATGGGTCATCAAACCTTCTAATTATCTGATGTTTTCAAGCCTATGCAGGATGTTTTAGGTGAATCCCAACAACACAGATCATCAAATCCTTAAAGGGCCAACTGCTGGTCCACAAGATGCCTAAAATCCTGCAGTCCCAATACAACACTGATCCATGAACAAATATAACATAAATGGGGAAAAACTAAAAAAAATCAAGGCTTCATCCATAAACCACCAAGCAATAAAAAACAGAGCAGCGGAGAACAGCCTTTGAGAAACTAAAATCACTCTCAAATAATTGAAGACCTCAAAATTATCATACGGGCACAGTATATTATGATCATAAAACCCTCAAAATAATGAAAAAAGAGGGTGAAAGAGGAAAATGAAAAACATGCATAAAGAAAGAATAAAAGAATGCTTACCAACCGAGCCAGGAAAAAGGGTCAATTAATCATTTGTTTCAAAAAAATAAAAAATTATCCCTCTTTCTGAGGGAGGAAGTGGAGAGATTTATTTTATACATAATTGTTTTGATTTTTTTTTTTTTCTCTCTTCTTTTCCCTTGAATTTTTATAAACCAACCATTTTTTCCACATTTACTCCTGAAGTGAGTAACAAGAGTTGGACAAAAGGAGCCACTATTCAGTATCCTCAAGATCTACAACTTCATTCCAAAATCTAAAAGTATAGCATATCAATTTGCATGTGCCCCTAGAATATGTGCATCACCAAACTTGACCAAGACAAATTATACTCTGCTTCAAATTAGGTATCACACAATAAATGGATGCTCGTCAGTGGAAAATACTCCAATTAATGAATCAGAACACCATTCTCCTTCCTGCATATCCCAATATTGAAATTTAATGAAAGATACCATAATATGAGAACATCTACTCCTGACTCTCAAGCCCATGCGCATGTAGCATGTCAGCGTGTGCTTGAATTTGTCTTCCACCAGCAAGTGCCAATACTTTTTTAGCCTAAAGATTCCATACAACAGAATCTTCTAACGCTGTGAACACAAGGAGAAACCTAACTGGATTGCTTAGATGACAACTACAATATAAGGAAAACCCAGACACTGATAAAATGAAATCCAGAATTAGATTAGCATAGGAAAATGAATATTAATCAATCATTCAGCTCACCCTAACAACACCAGAAAAGCTAACTTGGAATTTCAAGGATCCACCCCATGATATGATCGCATTTAACTAAAGTTTCATTTTCACATCCTCAATGCAAATATACAGAGTAAAACAACACATAATTCTAGAAAAATACCTGGCGAAGGAAACCCTCTAGAGTTCCTAGCTTTCCCATGGCCATGGCCATCTGACCCATATAGTTTGCCACATTCCCAGAAGAACCTGATGAACCAGGGGTGCCATTGGCCAATGTCTCAGCCAGAGATTGCTGCAGTGCTTCCATTCCTTGTGACAAAGCATCTTCTGCCTGTTGAGAAGATTGTTGCAAGTTGTAGATACCCATCAATTGTTGCTCAGTTAGAGGCTCCAATTGATTCACAAGAAGCTATACCAATTTCACAAATTACAATTCAGTTCAAGTAATACAACATCAAAGTGCATTCTTTTAATCCAAAAAGAGAGGGGGGAAGAAGAACACTTGGGACTTCTATAAGAAGTTAGTTTAACAGATGAAGCTAAAATGAAGGTCAATGATTAAATTCTGTAGCAGTAACAAAATTCTGAACCACTTCTTTCTACAGTAGCATTAACATGTTTAAAAGAGAGCAGAAATATCATTCAGGATATTTCATAATCATAAAATGATAAAAATCAAAATTTCAATGCTAGAAATGGGAAAAACACAAACACAAAAGGCTATTCATATGATGCAAATATTTTGACACTACCAATTCTGTCCCTGTTACAAAGTTCCAAATTGGACCATAAGGCTATCAATGCAAAAGCCATGAACATTAAGGGAAATAATAACTCAACAGGAGATTTTAGCTCTTAACATTTGTATTATTTTTTCAGCCGAAAAATGAACAGTCAGGCAATAGAGATATGCAGAGCACCCTACATTATTTTCTTCCTCCCCCCATGGTTTTAAAGATTGGCCGACCATTATGCATCGTATTTTTAGCCTATTAAAAATAATATTCCCCATTATGATACAGATGATTGGAAATCACAATTTTTCTTTTTAAATAAATTTTGTAAGAAATGGTTTTTTTATCATATATTTTTCACTATAAATTATAAGACAAAATTATAATGATATTTGGTTGAAATATTTGCTTAATATTTATTTGTCATTTTGCAAAATTTCAAAAAAGTTTTCACAATAGTGGCAGCGGATTCAATCTGACACTGTCCGATTCAATCCGATTCCACTACATGATTTCCAATTCCGAAATCATTATTTAAAACCCTGCTACCCCAACACATAAAAGCATCATGATAACATTAAGCAAAGAAAGAATCACAGAGGGATCAACTGAAGGTGCAAGTATGCAAACTCAGCAGCTCCCTCGGACACAGATACACAGATCATATTTTATTGCCCACTGCAAACAACAATATTTCTACCACAACAATGTGCCAATCCACAACCTCGGCGTATTGAGCCATATTGGAATATTAAGTATATGCTAAAACTGAGCCTCTTCCCTTCAATACATCCTAGCTAGAAACCAGATAACCATAACAGAATATTTTCTGTTCACCAATCCTACATTATCTGTTCTTCAAGACTTCAACAATCCTCCTAGAGCGAAAAATTGAATGTTTGAAACAGTCCAATTTAGTTTAACCAGGTTTAGGCACATAAATTCGAAAGCAGAAGATGCTAATTCTTGCACCCAAAAAATACATGTTATCACCACTATGATTCAAACAACCTAACAAGAAGATATGGCCGACGAAGAATAAATCTCGTAATACATCATTGTGCCCAATATCCATCAAGCTGCTAGAAGGGGGAATCCCCATCTTCTGTATTATAAAATTAAATGAATTAAATAAAGACATGAAGGAAGTGCTAAGACAAAAATCACCTTCAAGAGCTCAGATGAGCGAAAGCCACCAATCCACATGAAACACCGCTCTGCTGGTGTCTTCCACATTCCTGACAAGATGTGGAAAACATCAGCTTTGGCTGCAACGCCTTTCAACCTGAAAATGTCATTGAAATGTGCTATGACATTGTCAACAATAGTACGAAGTTCAGTGTCTCCTGCATGTGAATTAACCGCAGCCCTCAGCTCATTCATCTGCCGGTTGTGTTCTTCTAACCACCGTGCATATTCTACATCAAATGTCAAGGCACCTGTAGAATAATGCAGTACAAAATAGTTTTCACAATTAAAGATTTATATCATGTAATAGGTCAGCATTACTAGCATCCAAAAATCAAGACAAAACACAGAAACAAAACAAAATATAGTGGTGGTTGACGGAAATTACAATAAAGCTCAAAAAAAATATGAATCATATAACAATCTTACTGCCCAAGAATAAATAGGAATTTTCTACAATTGTGGATGGCATTCATTTGAACACACACAACATGTGATCATTACCATGATCAATTTCACATCTGTAGGAAAAAATAACAAAAATAAAAACAGGACTTAAATGAGATTGAAGTACCATTTCCGCTCATTGAATGGGATTGATCTCCAGAACTCGAAATAAAAATGCCCTGCATTCAAGAAAGCTAATTAAAACACATCAAGCATGATAGATAATTCTATCATATGGAAGACGGGAAAACAAAAAAAATATTAATTATCTGTCGCATAAAAGCAAACCAAACCTGTTGGCGGGCTCTTTGGAGCTCTTGCTCCAGTTGAGTTAGCTTCAGCCGACTGCTTTCCAATTGTTGTACATATGCCTGTAAAGAGGAACAGAAAGAAAAGGGTGCAATGCAAATAGATTATATTACACCACAAACACAAATTCATCTCTAATTCAGAATCAGAATTTAGAGATCTGCAAAAACAACATGCAATCAAAACCAGATAAGACCTACTTTTTTCCTTAGCCGGCTTTTTCTGGCAGCTTCACGATTTTGAGCAAGTCTCCGTAGTGTCTACAAAATAATAATTAAAAGAAAGAATAAATATATTCGTTAATAATGGATTAAAATAATCATGTTGATTTGATGAACAAAATCAGCTTGAATTATTCAACCTTCTGATCCCCAGCCTTTTCCTTTGATTTGTCACTGGAATCAGATGCCATAACTGCAGTTGATTGTCCTCTTTCAAACTGCACATAGAAATGACAAAGTATAACCTATCACTGACCAACAGCCTGACTTCTACCAGGAAAGAAAGGTCCCTTGAGTGACAAGGCAGAATCACATTGCTATGGTGAAAGCAAAAATTTCTTTTTAGCATTGAGAGATAAAGAGAGAGAAAGAGAAGAATGTTAAAATGCAAAAATCAATGAACATTTTCCCAAAAAGAATCATATTCTGAATGATGAACAAAAAGACTTCACCCTTTGATTTTTGTCATCTGTGTCATCCGTTGAGGTATCAGTTCTAGGACTGCCGTCTGGCATGCTGGTCTCTCCCCAATTCTCATGATGGCTACCAAGCAAAGGAATTGGATTTGACTGTGGTTCTTTCTGTATTGTCAATGTTTGGGTCCCCACAACAGCAGCAGACAGATTTATATCTGAGGAGGCAAGTGACTGAAACTCCAAGATGAGTTTTAAGAGAGAGAGAGAGAGAGAGAGAGAGGAACAGATACATGAAGATTTTGAGTAACTTTAACTTCATTAACATAAAAATGAAGAACTGTGGATAAAATATAAAGATTTACCTTATTCAAAGTACCAAATTGGATATCAGCACCTATTGCCTGGTTGCTTGATTTTAATTGATTAAATACAGGATCTGAAAGACATCAAATTTAAGAAATTGAAAAGAATGGATCAGAATCTAGGCCCAATATACTATATTATCCAAAACAATTTACTTGACCCAGAGGAGAAAATAACAACATGATCAGTCAAGCAAGAGAAAATAACATAATTTTGAAAATATGATTATATAGCTATCTAAGCAACATAAGCATAACTTGACTGTTTAAAATGCAAGTTGGAATCACTGGGTCTGCAATGACGCCTCAACAACCCCATGCAAGGATATGATGAAGATGATAATGTTTTGTGTACAAGGTATAATAAATACCAAAGTGAGGCAAGATTTAATTTGACCAGCGTAAGGAAAATGTTGCAGACTAAATGGTTCCATACTGATCAAACTATCATGGAATTTAGAATCTACTGGCCCCTATATTATCTAGGTATGAAAATGGTCAAGTGACAGACACACAGCAGTGAAAAGAGAAGATCAAACACAAGAGTTTGGTGTCCATAGACTACAACTCAAGAAATAAAAGGGATGAACACTATATCCTACAAAAACTGCTTGACAACACAACTCAAGAAATAAAAGGGATGAACATTATATCCTACAAAAATTGCTTGACCACCTTAGTTTCCCTGTATTGTAAAGGAACCAAAGAACAAGAACAAGAACAAAAAGAAAAGCAGAAAAGTCAGCTTAGCAAGAAAAAATTCTACTTCTAAAAAAATAATAATAAAAAAAAAAAAACTGAAATTACATACTTCTGCTAAGATCAACAGCATCTTCTATGCGAAATCCAAGGGATTGTTCAAGCATTCCAAAATCTGAAATTCGAGAAGAACGGATACTATTTCCTTCTGTGCCCCTGGAAACCATATGATATTAGCACTATTAGTACTAAGATTGACAATTTGGAAAGCAACAATAGATTAACACTTAAAGTTGAACCAAAATCCTACCTATTGAAATGTGTCTTTTTCATATTGCCTCATTCAATCAATAAATTACAGGAGCATCTGAACAAAACTTTTTAAAACCCTAAAAAAATACTGTAAATTCTAAGGATAGTACTTCACACCCTAATTAATCAAAGATGGAACTAATCCACTGCAAAAAGTATAAACACTCGAACCCCATTTCTGCCACTTAAATGTTGTTTCTGATTTTGGAGACCTAGGCATGAAATAATTATGATTATCTAATATAATTGCATATCTATCCCATAATCATGCATAAAGGCCCCTACTTTTTTGTTCAAAAGAAAGGATGAGCAAGTGAAAACCTCAATCTTAACTGCATACACTGCAAGCTAGGTATTTGATGACTAGGCTCGTTTATCAACTGGGTGTAATGACAGCACTATAGTACAGCTATTACACTCTCTCCTTCCAAAAGTATTGACAATTGCTAGGCATAACAGAAGCTTACTCAATCATCAATATAACCCTGCTCCTCCTCCCTCCCTCACCACCACCACCACCACCACCTCCAAAAGCAACCATATTCTGTACCACAATCATCAATATTCATCCAAAGTAACCTCCTAATTATTCACCAAAGTTTGAGAATTCCCATGCGTCAAGAAAGCCCACCCAAGAAACAACACTAGCCTTACTCAAGGTTAAATTCAGGTCCATACAATGACGCAAAAATGTTTAAAAAAAAAAATTAATAACTAAACATTAATAAGTTTCACTCAATAGTGGAAAATTATAATTCAAAGGTGAGCTTACATGGCAACTACTTTACTATAAGTACAGAACGGCCAAGAACCAAATACTCAAAAGCAGCAAACAAATTAATAAGAACCATAGCATTAAAAGCATAGACTAACCTGAAATTCATAACCCAAAACAATTAAAAAAAAAAAGCCCAAGATTGTAAAAATAAAAATAGAAATAAATAATTAAGAGAAAACTTACATGGGATTGGAAGTGGGAATTGGAGGAACGAAACTCGGCATCTCAGTCACTGAATTATTATCATTTTGTGCACCAACTTTCAACGTTCTAGTACCCATAAATCACCATCATCGCCGCCTCCACCAGCACCACCACCAAATTTATCAAACCAATCAAACCCTTTTCAAAACCGAAAAAATCCCACTACCTAAATACACCCACACCACAAAATAAAAAGCAAAAACCATCACCACATCACCTCCTATTCCACACAATTTCAGATACCTTACAATAACTCACAAACGCAAAACACAAACCAAACTATAAATAAATAAATAAACCTTAAAACTCAAGTACCATGAAACTAACAAAGAAAACACCAAGTCCAAGTTTTTCTGCAACCCAAAAGTATACAAAATTAAAGAAACTTGATACACCTAATCCCCCAAAACCAACCCACTAACAATAAATTCTTTGAAAGCTTCTTGCTTTGAGCTAATACTAACCAACCCAGCAAACTAAAACTGAAAAAATAATGCTTCTAACAATAATTTAAGACAAAATAAGCAAATCCCAGAAGCTGAAATGGAAAGAAAAGCTCAGAGTCAGAGAAAACCCTAACCAAAGAAGCCTTAAGGAAGATAAATACTAAGAAATTTTTTGACTTAAATTTGTGAAAATGGATTCTCTCTCTCTCTGCCCAAAGTAATGAAAATTTTTTTCAACAGGAAGACACGCCAATTTGGTTTGGTTTAAAAAATAAAGTAAATTAAAAAATTTTGATTTAAATTATAATTTAAAATTTTTTAATTTCAAATCAAACTGAGAATATATATATATATTATTATTTATTATTATTATTATTATAATTAAATATATTTAATTTTATTTTATGTATAATAACATATTTTTAATTTAATTTTTATTTAAAATTTAAAAAAAAATCATTTACTGAAATTAATTAAAAATAAATAAAAATTTTAATTTTTAAGAAAAATATTTTTATTATTGTTATTTTATTAATTTTTTAATAAATAATGATGATTTATTAAAAATATTTTTAATTTAAAATTAATAAATTAAAAGTTATTAAAATAAATTAAATTAAATTTAAATTGATTATTTAATTATAATAATAATTTAATTTAAAATTAAAATTTTTTTAAACTATAAAAATTAATTTAATTTAAATATAATTTTTTAAACTAATCAAATGAGATTGATACCATTAGTTTTTAGCTCTCAATTGATTTTAATTATTGATTAAATTTAACTTTTTTATCTTATTAGTTTATTATTAAGAAAAACAGTGACGTTCGGATCATTCCTATCTGCTTCTTGCGTCCTTTTCTTTATTTTTTTCTTTTTCGTTTATAACTTTTCAAACAACTAGAAACACTTATTTTCAACGGGTAATAAATATGAATGAATATAGAAATTACAAGATCTTTTTGGCACGCTGCCCGTAAATTTACTTATTCAATTAAGGAAGTACAAAAGAAAAATTACTGTATGGTTTGGCCTTTTAACATTTAACATCGTAGTAATAATTTTAATGTGAAATTTAAATATATTAAAACTTTATATATTAAGTTTAATTGAAAATAATAATTGAAATAATTGAATAATTATAAAGAGAGATATGATAGAATACAGGTTGTTAATAAAAAATTTTGCACAAAAAAACCCTAATAACTTGAAAATTTGAGAAATTTTATTTAATATAAATATAAGTAATGTAAGTTTATATTAAATAGTATTTAAATAAAAATTAATTGGATATGTAAAGTCAAGAATGAATAAAAAATAAAATTTCTCAAATTTCCAAGTTACTAAGATTTTTTTTTGCAAAATTTTTTACTGGCAGCCTGTATTCTATTACTCATATCTCTCTTTACAATTATCCAATTGCTTCAATTATTATTCATAATTAAACTTAACATATAAAGTTCTAATATATCCAAATTTCACATTAAAATCATTACTACACAATTTATGATGTTAATTTAAACTTAGGCCTATAACTAGTCCTGCTACCCTGCATTCTGCCTGAAATTCTATTTTGGCAGATTCTGTTCTTTTGCTAATAACTCAATCAATACTAAACCAATTACTATAATTACTTTTCCTAGTGAAAATAGACATATAGAATTATAACATATCCAAGTTTCAGAATTTTTGGATCACTGTACAATTATTAGTGAATTTCCAAAATTAAATTACTGTCCTGAAATCTCTATCCAGACATACCTTATTTCTATGCCTATAATTAATTTTATACTCATCCAATTACAAAACCATTTTATATCCATTTAGATAACATATAAATGATCATCTTTCATGTTTAACACTTTCTCTAATTCATAATTTAAAGTCCTCAAATTAATACAATTTTGTAACATATGTTTTGTTAAATAGTCATTCCTAGCAGTCTACACTTATGACCTAATATCTCATAAACCACAATTCCAATTACAAAATCCTTTTACAAACTTATATATAAGACATAGATGAATATTTTTCACGTTGAATATATCTTTTAATTCTATCTCTATCAGTCTGTGTAAATAAAACATAATAGTATTTTGTAGAAAATCTAATTCCAGATCAGTCACAGTTTTTACTCAATAACTCTTTCCTCACTTCAAATTTCACAAATTCCTTTTACAGAAGTCTAATTAACACATTTATCTATAATTTTTATGTTTTAATTTGAAGAACTTTTATATTTTAACCATCTTCAAATTCAGTCATTAAAATTTCAGAATACTAGTCTTAAATTACTGTCTCAAAACAGAATTCAGAAATTACATTAACCCTAGCTCATTCTTAACATTTTTAGCTTAATTACCTTAATTATTTTCCAAATCAAACCTTAGAACTCTTAAATACAATCAAATAACTAAGTTTAGGAGGGTTTACCTTAAACTTAAACCATGAAATTCCTTCTCATTTTTGTTCCACCAAACAGCTCACATAATCTCCATCAATTTCCTCTTCTTCCTCTTCTTTCTCTTATCTCTTCCTATCAAATTTTGGTTGATTTTCTTTAGAAAGGTTGGAATTGTTTGAAGTATTATTTTAGGTATCTAATTTGGAATATCTATCATACTGTCTCTAATTAGCATATGTATATTGATACACTAGAGTTTATCAATTAATAGGTTCTTGCCCGTAAAGATCCACTATAAAGATTTATCATCTATTAGATTTATATTAGAACATAATTAGATTATTATTAAATACCCAATAATCTCCTTTTATGTTTTAAATATTGTAACACTCTAGAGTTTAGATACAGTTATTAGACAGTTTTCTAAAGTACCGATCTAATAACATCGGAAAAAATTACATAGTCTGAAGAGTTAGTACAGTAACAAATTTAAAGTTATTTAATTCAGGTACATGGCTAATAAGAGAACTAAAATAATGTTATTTATTGGTAAAAAAAAAAAAGAATTAAAAAGTGATATAGAAGATGAAAAATCTATATAATGGCAAAACCATAAATAAATATAACTTTAGGGGTATTTTTGGAAACCCGTTGTTTAAAACTCAGAATTAGACCCATAGTAATTTTAAATGATAAAACAACCCAAAATAAGTTTTTTCACTCCCCACACTGATATTTGAATCTAAACAAAAATAACAGAATAAATTATAAAAAGTTATCGGGTAAAAGTACAAATAAGGGAAGTTGGAGGACTTATGTATAAATATCCTAAACTTTAGCATATAAATACCATACCTTAGATTTTTTTTTTCTCACGCCTTTTCATCATCTTCTTCTTCCTCCTTCATATGGTCGAACCATTCTAGCACTAAACCCATCCATTCCTAATGTAAATTTCAAATAAAAACCATTGAAAAACTTAAATCCAACCTTTTTCCATCAAAATTTCATCAAAACAACAACAAAAAATTAAGAATTATTCATCAAGGGATTTCGGCCCACACACATCTAAGGTAACTTGAATTTTTTTTTCCATTTTATGGTTTAGATAGAATATTTAGATGACGAATAACATAGTTTTAACAACCAATTGCATCAATTTACACTAATTGATGGAAATTCAAAATTTGAAACTTTAATTTGATTATGCCAATCGCCAATTATTGAATTAGTGTTATATAATTTTTATTTTAGTTAGAATAAGTCTTATTATCATCATTGGAAGCTAAATAGGTGATTGGTTTGGTATAGAATCAAAGTTTGAGGCAAAGTGTTCATATTGCTTCTTATAAGGAAATTTGAAGTTCAAGGTGAAATTCTTACTATCTAAAGGTTTAGATGAGTTCAATATGCTTCATTTTACATGTCTAATATGTTAAAATGAATAATGGAATTGAATTGTGAAACCACCTTTTTGGCCGAACCACTTTGTGAAGTTTCCTTTGAAAATTTTGCTTAATTTTCCTTAATTTCACATTTAATTTTGATCCTTAAATTATTGTTCATTGTGATGTTTGAGTTGTTAATTGAATTGTCTTCATTGTGAACCTTTGTATTGATATTTAGGCAATGCCAAATTTCCACCAAAATCATGCTTAAATGTTGATTGAAAGTTACACACCAACTGTTTGATAAAATGCTTAAACCAATTTCCTTTATTTGCTACCTTAACCAATGTATTGTCACTAGCAACATTGGCTAGCCAATGGCGCCAGTGTAAATGGCATTGCATGACTTTGATGATAATGAACCTATACTTGTTTATTATTGTAAAACCTCAGCTTAATCTGAACCTAACCTTTAAAGAGACCTTTAGGGGGGAGATTTTTCTTTTCTTTTAAATGTGTTATTAATATGTAATTATGTATGAAATTGATTACATGCATGTTATTTGAATTAGTTTTAGGCATAGAAGTGGTCTAGAGGTTATTAGGACTTAATCGGGAAATTTTGAGTTTTTGGTGAACTGGGGGCAAAATGATCATTTTTCGC
>CANXYC011460852.1:0-14961 GCA_948193065.1 Aleurites moluccanus
TATGTATATGCATTCCTTTCTACTACATGTTCATATCTTACTGAGTTGAAGGCTCACTCCTCTTCTGTGGATTTCAGGTGATAGTTTAGCTCGTGAGGGAGCTAGCAGAGAAGATCAAGCTTCTTGACTTATTCTTTCCAATAAGCTTCATTGTAATTATCTTTTTGAGCTATCTTGTATAATTATTATTGGTATTATGATCTAATATGTATTGGAATACATTCTAGAGCTCTATAGCTAGTCTTTTGGGAATATTAGAATATTTTGATGTATGAATGTTATCCTTTGGATACTCTTGTTCATCTTTGATGAGAGATGTTTCATTTTGATCATTAAGGAACAAGAGAAAGATATGGAATAATAGCATAGAAGGATATGATTGAATCCATTTGATTTTATGTATGAATATGGAAATTATATGATAAAATATGATGTTATAATTAATTTGGCATTAATAAGAATTGTGTTTTGTGAGTTCTACGGGTTTATGGTGGCTTTAAGCCTACCCTTGCTCTAGGACCATTGCACCACTGGAGTTGGGGTGTGACAATTACTGAATGAGTTTAAATATGAATGACTGATAATTGACATGTTTAAGAATTTTATGAGTATTTAATGATTTTAAATTTATCCATACCTTAAAATCGTCATATTCCCTACTATGAAATGTGACAAATAAATAAATCAAATCAAATTAAATTAATTTAGTTAAATAAAATAATATTCGTGTAGTTATAGATTTAAATTTGTATATTTTATTTTATAATTTAATATATTTACTTTTATTACATTTATATAAAAATGTAAGCCCGTGTGTAACGTGGCATGGGAAAAAGAAGAATGGAAGCCCGTGTGTAACGTGGCATATAGAATATATACATGTACTTAATGGCTTATGTACTACCAGGACAGAAACGCGGCACAAGCAACCTGACCTTAAATAATGTCGCGCTGTTTTCTTACAAAAATTAAATATTTACCTGTCCGAACCGAAAAATTCAGATAGGATCACCCGGTTATTCAGGTGGATTTTTTATTTTTGGATTGATATTTGTAAAGAGAGTAAAAAGAGTGGACCAAATCAACTTTTTAATTTGTGTTTTTAATTTTTTTTTATTAAATCGATCGATCCGATCAGATTTTAACAATCATGCACATTACAATTTCAATAAATTTTTTGTTTAAATTTTTCAATTAATTTCTTATTAAAAAATAAAATAAATTTTTAATAATTTACTTAAAATAAAATAAAATTTTAATGATCATATTAAAAAAATTTCAAAATTTAATATTTTTAGGCTGATTTATAAATTAATACATGTTTCTCCTATTATACAAGCTTCAATGTTAAAATTTTTATTTTTCTTTCCTTTTAATCTTTTAGTTGGTTAAATAATCGTATAACTGTGTCACACATTAAGTTGTAGTCTAATACTAAGTATATATATAATATGAAAATAGACCTATATTGGATTCTTCTCTTTCCATATTAAAAAGAAAAAATGCAGCCATTTCAAAGTATACACTTACTATAACATATTAGAAATTACTATTTCTATAATATTTCTCAAAAAAATTAGACACTACTATTATAATTAATAGCATTTTTAATAAGAAATTCAGATTTTTATAACTTAATTTTTTAGATTAAAATTAATTTTGGAAAGAAAATTAATATTTAAAGTTTTTGTAAATAATTATTGAATTAGATTTTACCCAAATAGATGCATTAATTCTATAAATCAATAAAATTATTTTTAAAATTTAAATATTTTTGTAATTTTTGTCAATATTATATTATTTTTAATATTAGAAAGATAATTAATATAAGTAAAACTCAAATTCTAGTAACCTAAAATTATTTCATATCACTATATTACGATACTAATTATCAATAATCACAATTATATATGCAACAACAATATCAAATAAATTATGGTGTGTTGTTATAATTTATCTTAACTTCAACAATATTTAAAGTTATATCTCAAAAATTCAAGCCTTTATTGTTAAAAAATGGCTAAAATTAATGAGATAATTTCATTGGTAATTCTTGAAGTATTCATTAATGCACATTGTGATTCTTAATTTTTAAAACGTAACATGAAAATATTTAGACTTTCAATTTACTTTCATTGACAGTTTTTAACTGCCCAAAATTATTATTATTTCTATTTTAACCCCTCAAAATCCTTTTTTTTTCTTCAAATAAATCCAAAAATCTCATTTTCTTTATAACTTGGCTCTGATACCATTCAAGACGAACTTGCTCTCTCTCTAATTAGTCTGGTTAGAGGCAAAATTATAGAAAACTACTCCTAAAGATCCTCAAAGAGTTTTTCTTTTATTTCTGATTTTCTTCAGCTTCTCATACTCATTGTGATAGCGGGAGCTGACAACAAACCCTAAAGGGCCTTTGTTCTCGAGGAAAAAATCATCAAACTCACTCTGTCTAAGAGTCAATTCTTCTAAATTTTTAAACAGTTTATCTATAGAATTATTTAGAGAGTCTAAATGATCTATAATAGAATTTAATAATCTTAATACTAGATCCTTCCTTACACTGTGATTTAAGTGATGACAATCGGGATAAGTGCAACTCGAAAAATTACTGGTCATCGAATAACCGTGCAAAAGCACCAAGCCTTTCTAGATAATGAAATTTATTAAATTTAGTTCTTGATCTAGAAAATTTTTAAGTTCAATATCTTCTTTGTTAGGCCTTTCAAGTCTTTCAATCCTTCCTATAGCAACATGTAATTCTCTTATTTTTTGTTCATATAAAGCAAAGAGAGGATCCTGTAATCTAAGACTAACACTCAACTCTTCCCTCCTAACTTGAATTAAAGCTAGACCTCTAAGCCAATTTCTATTAGCAGATCGGTTGAAAGATATAAACGTTTAAACATAAAGTTGAAACATTTATAATATATATACCTTTGTAGACCGGGCCCACTAAGCTTCTGCAACAACTTTAGCTCTCATTCCATGCTCGTCACCAGCAATACCTTCAGAGAGGTATAGAGGATATAACTTACTACTCTTTCTTGGTTAGATCTTACTGCAACACTCCTGGATATCAGACCGTTTTGAAGGATGAAAGGTATATAGAAGCAAAATTATCATACAGATAAAGACTTGAAAAATATTTTTCTTAAAGAAACTCTGTATTTTATTTCACTTCCCTTCTTCAATAAGCTGAAAAGATATATATAGACTTTCTACAAACGAAGCTGGTGTCTGTATTAATGTTTACCAACTCAAAAGAAAAATAATTAACACAGTATAATAATTAAGATAGGTAGTTGGAATAGTATGCCAGCTTTACAAAACTACAAAAATAAATGGACAGCTAGTGCCTCTGGTACTATTTTCTAACTATATTCAATATAATAATTAAATAAAGACAATGACTGCTTTAATTTTACAGCTAAGGAGTCAATCCTTATCTAGAGATAAGTTCTTTTCATTGGGACCAAAAATTGTAAAGCTACTTTGGCCGATAGTGCTTTAATATTTGCAGCTACTTCTGAAAAGTAATTCCTCATTTATCACGTTGAGGTTGACGTCATGGATGACATTTTTGTCACTCTATCTATGAGTTGCTGACTGGGGTGTCCATACTTTCTCTTAGTTTTGCATAATCCCTAGCCATCTCTTCTGCAACACATTGCTCTCTGAACTGAGCAACCTTCTTCCAGGACTTCATGGTTTCAGGTTAGAAATCCATACTTGGATCTAAATCCACTAGTCTTAGAAATAATTTTTGTACTTCTTTTCGTCCCTTAATCATGGACAATACTCTTGTAATGGGAATATATTGGGACCAGATAGTAATAAATATTTTACCATCTTAGAGAATAACATAATTGCTTGCATAGATTGCGTTCTCCATGCTAGCTTTGAAATTCTCAATTCTCACAGCTTGGGTAATAATTTTGTTTTCTTTATACATGTTAAAATAAAAATTCAAGTTCTGATTATTAACCTTTTGTGGGTCAATAAATTTCTAAGTCATAACAGGATGGAGATCCCAAATTTGATGAGGATAACAAATAGTTTCATCCTCACCACAGTCCATAATTTTGCTAATAATATAACTGATAATTATTCTTGAGTCTGATCTCAAGAATTCTAAGGATTCATGCACAATATTTGGAAGTGATTTACACGGATCATTATCGTTTCTATTGATCTCGATAATTTTTGTCAGTCCTGTATCTGTGTAGCAGAGACTATCTTTCGCCATTTCTGAGAGAATTCTCAGATTTAGACCTTCATATCCTTGCCAATGGATGTATAGGTGTAATATAGAATACTGTTTGAGAGAATTATCTATCGAGTCCACCTTTTTAATATTTCTGGTATAGGCCACTTCTGGCGGAATGTATGAACTCATTTCATCAAGAAGTTTATCCATTTTCATTACTAACTGAAGGAAATCTTCTTCATCCTTTTTGCGGATTTCAAGCTATTTTTCTAAATATGAAATATATGAAACAACTTGATCTATAAAGTGTTGTAGTTGTTAGAAGTTTCTTTTGGCTAATCCTCCATGCAATCCAGAACACAGCATAGATTCGTCTTTTGAAAGACCATAATCGTACTTTATGAAGTACCAGGTATTTTTATCATTGCAGATGTTTGAAGCCTCAAGATTATCTACCTTCATGATCTTCTTGAATTCTTCATAAATGTTATTGGATTCATTTTCAGATTCTTTCATTGTGATTTCCTAAGGAGATTGTTGGATAATATCCTAATTTAAATCATTACAATCAGGATTTTTATTCTCAAAGCTTTTATCAACTTTATCCTCTTTACGAGTTTGGTTTGAAATCTGTTAAGATTCAATGAACTTTTCACTAGCCTTGTGTTTGTGATCTAAAACATCACCAGAGTTTTTACATCTCTCCTTCTGTAAAGGAGCTTGATTTGGAACTTTTAAATGTTCACTGGCACATTCACTAGCCTGTTGATTTGGAATCGATAAAGATTCACTGACACTTTCAGAAGCCTCTTGGTTTAGAACTTGATATTCCTTTGCACTTTCACTGACCTTTTGGTTTGGAACTATTGAATGTTCATCGGCACTCCCACCAGCCTTCTCTGAGCCATCATAGCTACCCTCCTGTGAAGGAGTTGGGCATTGCGGACTTCCCATAACGGCCACTTCACCTTCATCTTTTTGATGAAATTATTCTCTGAATCTTTTTACCTGTTCAAGAGTAAGGCCAAGTTTTTTGGTTGCTTTTTCGTAAAAATATCAGAGACTCGCACTTTTGGTGCTATAAGATTTTTCACTTTATTCTTTTAATTCAAAGATTTCTCCTTTGGCTTTTCATTAGCCTTTTTTGACTAACCAATTCTTTCAAACTACCTGGCTTCTTCTTAGGACACTCTATAGAGATATGTCCTTGAGATTTACATATTTAGCACATAACATCTTTTGATGCTACAACTTTTCTTTTCGTTCTTGAAGAACTAAAGCCATCGCTCTTGGAGTCTTTACTCCCTTTTTCGACTTTTTTTGTGTATTGTTTTCAAGTGCAACCCTGTTTTTACAGATCCAACATAGCTTGTTTTTGGCGACCGGGTCCATTTGCAAAATTAGATAATTCACGAGAAAGAATCAGATATTACATTTTTATCAGAAAGAATATATTCAATATTAAACCTGTAATAGCTAAACCATTCTTGCAATCTTAAAAGTCTAGTTTGACTAGTCTTTTTAAGATTCAGATTCATAAATCATTTTACATAGGTTGAATCTGTTCTAATTACGAATCTCTTAGGATCCAGGAAGATGTAAAAGGCTTTTATACTATTTTTAACTGCTAAGTCTTCCTTTTCATGGATTGGATAATTAATTTTGGATCCTTTAAAGGTTCCAGACCAATACTTATACATTTTTTTTCTTATTTTCTACCTTTGATTTTTAATACTGTTCCCTAGGATTTTCTGAATAATCTGCCTCTAAGACTAACTCATCTACATCTGATGGTAAATTAAGACAAGGAAAATTTTTTATTTTATCTTTTATCTGGATGACAACTTGAGTGTCCTTATCATTTCAAAAATAAGAAACTTTATCAGATGTTTTCTTTGATATTCTTCCCAGGTCTTTGGAAAGATTTTTAACGAACTTTCTAGCATAGTTAGCAAGTTTGTAGAATCTTTGTACTTGCTTCCTATCTTCTAGTTCGTCAGGAAAGTTAATAAGTTTTTCAGAAATGTGGCTTTGTAGCCTAATTTTTCCTTTTTCAATTTTCATTCCTAAAAAATTTATATTTTCCTTAAACCATTTTATCTTTCTTTCAGATAAAATCATACCTTTATATTTGAAGATATTAGTCACTTGTTCAAAGTGATTCATGTGTTCTTTTTCATTATTACTAAAAACTAGCACATCATCTATATAGACCACATAAAATTTTTCAATATTTTAAAGGCATTGTCCATCTTGCATTGAAACACGCCTGGAGTATTTTTCAAACCGAATGACATTACCAACAATTCATACATCCCTTGAGGTGCATTGAAGGATCTAAGGGCTACAGAGTCTTTTTTCATCTTTACCTACCAATAACTACTTTTTAGATCAAATTTAGAAAAGACAGAAGGTTGTTTAAGACTTATCCTATCTATGACATCTCCTACTGTAGGGATCTTATAACTATCATCCTTTGTTACTTTATTTACCTGACGATAGTCTATAGCCATTCGTTCTTTTCTCCACACTCACTCTGCATGATTTATTATCATAAACGCTGGACTAAAATGCGGGCTATTACTATCCCTAATCAAACCTTTTTCGAGCAATTCAGAAATTTATTTATCAAATTTCTCTATCATCTCATTGGTATATGTTATATTTCTGGTTCTGATGATAGTATTGGGATCTTTCAGTTCTAGTTTAGCAGTTATGCCATTTAGCACCCATAACTTTAGCGAATCTTCACTAAAATTATCAACTAATTTTACAAGAAACATCTCCCACTTAGTTCCTTTCAGCTGGGATTGTGTAATTGGTTTCTCTATCACACCTTGTGCTTTAAAACATAATTCTTCATACCAAAAGGTATCCTTTGACTCTTGATCAAATAAACAATCTAGTCAAGTTTCACCATGCTGGGCTTGCACTCTGAATGCTTGTTCACATGGCATAGATCCACACAACTCTGGTATTTTAACTAGATAAAAACCAAATTTTAATTTATTTTTAGGATTTATTAGAGATATGATTTTTACACTTTCAATTGAGATGTAATTATCATCTTGCACAAAAGGTCTATTTTCTTTTTGCCCTTTTAGGAAAGCATTTCCTAAAATGATATCTGCGTCTAGATCAGGGAATGTCAGGACCTTATCAATAGTAAACTTTTGTCCACTTATGATAATAGGAACTTGTTTTGCAAATTATGTCACCAAGTTTACTTCTCCACCTGCTATACGTAGTATAATAGGTTGGGTCAATGGTTTCTACCATTCATCAGGGAGTGTATTGGGTCTAGCACTAGTTATTGTTGTACCTGTATCAATTAACACATTCAAAGAGTAATCATAATAACCATAAATTTTAAATATTAAAGAGATGTATGTACTCAAACTTGATTCTTCTGTGCTAAATATCTTTGATTATGCCATGGTATTAGGACATACCATTGTCCAAACTTCCTTGAAAGGAATTGACCATTGCTGAGAAATTTTTTGTATTTCTATTATAACCTCAAGGACTAGTGTTAGATGCTTAACCATCCTTGCATTTTCCCTAATTTCTTCATCTTTATATACAAGTAAGCTTATAGTCATGTATCCTACAATGATTCTACCATCGGAAGATTATTGTGTATCTTCCTCCTGGACTGGTATCTTAGGAACTTCTTCTCTAATTACTGATGAAGTGGAATTACTTCTAGGTAATCGAGGGACATGATATGATCTCATAAGAGGATCAGAAATTCTAAGATTTCTTATAGGCTCATCTAGGTTTAAAGTGATATATTTCTACCCCTTTGTGTGATTTGAGAGGAACCTATTGACCTTGATGTCTCTGCTAGTTCTTGAAGAACCCAACTCCTAGGCCAGGATAACTCTAGAGGATTAATTTTTTTTCTATGGAACTGCCTATAGTTATCTGAACCTTCATCAAATAACTATGTGATTTTAGAGAAATTCCTCACTCTAGGATTGGTTGTATTAATTAGTCTAAAAATTATCCTAATGTGATATGCTAAATATTTATCCTAATGTGATATGCTAAATATTTATCCTGGGAATTCATTCTATTCATCCTTAGTGATAAAGAATTACCCAAACACTTATCCTTTATTGATATCATATAGTTAGGATAAGTCTGGAACCAAACTGGACCATGTGCAAGGTTAGTCTGGACCCCTAATATTAGCTGGTCTTGGAACAAATTTTATCTTTTGTCTAACACAGCTGCTATCATAGAACTATTAGTTGGTAAATTGAACAGTGGTATAAGTCCTACTTAGACAAGATCAATGTGTATATATTGGTATGCCCCCTTTGACTTAGTTACTAATTCTCTTATTTTTGGTAAATTGATCAAAGGTATGTCCAATGTTTTTAGTTTTGTACTATAAACCTGAGCCATAGATTCTAACTGGGAGACATCTATCATAGACCTAAAACTAAATTTAGATTTGTTATAAATAGTATTGATGTCTACCTTTGGGAATTTTCATTTTATATAACTTTTGGACGGATTATCGTACTGAAAAGATTCTTCTTGCACCATAAAAGTTTCTAAGGGGATCATCTCTTCATCTATGGGCACTTTTTCCATATTCATCATGAATAGTTAGGCTATCTAAAGATCAGATTCATCTATATCAGTTTCATATTTAGAAACTACTTCATAAACAGAATCTATGTTAGAATATTCATCTTCTTCTATTGGTTCAAAGATAAGATTCTTAACTTTGAAGCAAATTCTTCTAAGATTTTCTTTTTGATTACTTTTTTATGGACAAGCATTTGCTTTTTGATCTTTTGAACCGCAAATCCAACAATAAGAACAATTACTAAGAGGTTTCCCTTGTGGGCACTTAGGGGATCTACCTTATTTTTTTTTAAAGGCTTCTATTTTGTCTTTATCCCTAAGGTTGGTTCTCCTTCTAATAAATCTAGAAGGTTTATTAAACTTCTTTTTGTTGCTTTTATCATTTTTTGATATTCTTATTTTTCTATATCCTTTAAACCTTTTCTTTTAGGTATCACAAGAAGAACATCCTGCTTCAGATCTTTTTCCTATTCCTTTCTCATTTGTTTTAGTACAACCGTACCTACCAAGAACATATTCAATCTGAGAGCAACAACTCTTGTTCAAATAAGGAAGACGTTTTACATCTTGTCTTACTTGAAATTCAGTACATGCCTTTCTCAATACATACCTAACTGCCTGTATCTTACCTCCTAATCGATCCACCACTTTTTCTTCATTTATGAGGAGTTGATAGACATTTTTTGCTACCTCTGGCCGTAGTTCTGGAAGCTTAGCAAAAAGCAATGTTGACATGTAATTTTGTGCATTAAGATCAAGATTATAATAATACTTTTGGAATTCATATACATAGTTATCAAAATAACACATGTCACATATATGTAGTTTCATCAATGCCATTAAAGATTGTTCTCATCTCTAATAGAGGTTTCAACTACTAGTTAATCCCAAAATTTTTGAGCATTGCCAATCGTGGTGGCTTTGTAAAAGTTTGTAGGTAGCCTCAATTGAGTAGCTAACTACTCTAGTTGTAAACCTGATCATGGTAATCCACTCATCTATTCTCTCAGACACATGCTTTTCACAATCTAGATTCAAAAAAGTTATTGAGGTGATAACTGGCCTTAATGGATTATTCCTAGGTTGAAATTATGGTTTTGTCTTATGGGAATAATTAGGCTTATATTCTGCTCTCTTTGTAGTAAGAAGCTCATTAAATGTTTTATCATCTAAATGTAAAGAAATTTCTTTTACCATACGTATAGATTTTCTAAGGTCTTCAGCTGCTTTGCTACGATCTTGGTTAACAGCTTTTATGTCAGGGTCAGCAATATAAGGAATTATTTTGTCTTTCCTTATTTGCAAAATTTCTTTTTCAGAAAGAGGCTTTGAGGATCCGATAGATTTTTTCAAAGCTCTTTCTCACTCAATTGCATCGAGCCTTTCATTCACCAATTTTCCTACTTCTTTTGCTAAGGCATTTTTTTGTTCTGGCGAATCGCCTACATTTCCTTTTGCATGCAACTGCTCAAGGAGAAGGCTCGCTTCATTATGAATATTTTGAAATGAACTCAATCCTGAAGGATTTGAGTTAACACTTTCTTCTCTATCTTCCTTCCCCATATATATCTAGAATTACTAGTACTGGGCGTATTTGTAATTCTCTCTCATTCTTCTGAAAATATTACCCAACTGTTTAGACCTAGAGAATTTTCCCAAAGAGCAAGAAAAAAGTCAATCTTCCTGAAGTGCAATCTTTTCCAAATTAATAATCCTTTTTAAGATTATTACTCCAGCTAGAAGTTCTAGAAGTCACTAAAGGAGTTTCTTGATATATAATGGCTAATTGACTAAATACAAGATATTGTCATTCTAGAAATTCGATTATATTAGATACACCATAATATTCATGGGCAATACTATTTTCTAAGGGAGCATTTTTATAAATAGAATCAATTATAATTATCTCGTCCCTAAAATTAATTCTTTCACAAACCCAAGAATATTTTCACTGTATCAAGGGGTGTTCCCTTCTTTATGAAATCGAAAAGTGTTTTATTCTATTGTACACTCTTCTAAGGACTAATGAATTCCCTCTAAAAATTTTATCCATAAACTAACAAATTAAAAAATTTTGGACCTAAATGAAAAAGATTTTTGAAAATCAGGGATTAAAATATAATTAAATGTTAGTTTATTTTTTAGAAAGAACTTTTATGTTTTAAAAATTAAAATTGAGGGATTTTACTGTTACAAATTAAAATTAAAGGACCATAAAGTGACTAAGCTTAAGTTAAAGAACTATGAATGAAACTAATCCAAAATTAATTCATTTTCAACATAAAGTTTCAATAAGTTTTATATTTAATCATTAATCTAATACTAACACCAAGTATAAAAATTCAATCATAGGCTTCATTTCTTTAGTAATTTATATGATAAACGTGGGGGTGAGCAAATGAGAGGGATAGAGAACGAAAGAGTTGAAAAAAGAAAGAAGTAGGCGGGGTAAATGATACCACTTATAACTAAATTATTAGGATTTTTTTTATTTTGATCGCAAATTGAAAAATTGTTACAAATTAATATTTAACATTTATAAAAAGTTTCACCCGATAATGAATTATTAGGTTTTTGGCTGGATCGGAATACAAAGCATTTACGTCAACTGATGATGATGATCGAGCATGACACGTCAGTGACATATGGTGATCACTAAATTTTGAGGATTATTCTAATATAATCACTAAACTTTTAAAAGTTTTCATCGAATGCTCACTTACTAGAAAAAAAGTCTGGATTGGCACGCTATAAGATCTTGCTTGTGCACCAATCCGATCCACTCAAGGAATCGGAAGGCTCATTTGGATGATTTTTCACGCACTCAAGACAACTTTTGCTTTATACTTTCAAATTATTTTTTATCTTTTATTTTGAAAATTATTTTAAGAGTCGTCACCTTTATTTTTATGGAAAAAATAAAGAAAACCAATTCAGACTCTAATTAAAAGCATTAGGATAAAATATTAGACCTTCGAATCGAGACTAAGCTCGAGAATTAAATTTTTTATTTTAAGTAACTCAAACTTGACTTTTAACTTAATTTATAATTTATAAAAAATATGTTTTTATCAACAATTAAAGCATAACATTTATAAAATGAATAAATTGTATAAGATTGAAATAATAAAATAATAAAATAAAATAAACAATAAATAAAGTAATAAAGTAAATAAAAATAAAGCAAATAAATCAAACTAATTATTACAATTAAAACTAAAAAATAGGGGACATCAACTCTAACCCTTATGAATTCTAAGTTGACCGCACATTTTTCAAAATTACATAAATTCAACAAAATAATACACAAATTAAATAAAATAAATAGGAAAATAAATAAAATAAATAAATTATAAAAAAGGTTTTTTTGTATTTTTTTTTTGGATTTGAAACTCTAAAATAGCTTGCCTGCGTATTCCTTTGAATGAGAATCAAAACCCACGCAGTTCTCCTTTATTGTAAAGGGGTTAGTTCTTATTTTAAAAAAAGTCTGATTTTACCTTTATTTTTTTTATCATGTTTTGGTTTTTTATATAATACTTTACCAAATTAAAGAAAGATAGAAGAAAGGTAGAAGATAAAGCAATTTAAGATGCCTTAAATTAAAAAGATAAGTTTATAAAAAAGTGTTCATTGCTTTGCGATTTGGGTAGCAGGCGTATTAATGCTCTCCCAAATCGAAATTCTATCTTTTGTTTAGGGAATTAAATTTAGTCCAAGTATTTTTTTAAATTAATTAATTAATTTCATGTTTATTAATTAGTCCAATTTGTCCAAAATGATAAACATACTTAAAGAAAGATCAATTTAGGGCTCCACACATCAGGAAAAATCTTATATTATTTTAATTTAAAGAGAATTAAAGAAATTGATTCGAGAACAAAGAAAAATTAATCACTTATGTTAAAAGAATATTGACTTAGGAGGGAGAAAGGAGAGTCGGCTAAGAAAAATTCAACTTAACAGTTTTGGTGTACATTAGACTAAAAATGGAGCCTCATATTTATAATTGAAGGCTAGGGGTTGGAGGTCTGCATTTTTCAATGTGGAATTCTGCAAAAAAGAAGGCTCCACCAGACCTCACTGGCGGTGCCATCGTGAAGAGCTAGCAGTGCCATCTTCAAGGGATGGCGATGCCATCACCTTGCCAGTGTGTTGCATAAGCCTGGCTGGTGCTACCGCTACCACGTGGTGGCTCTCAACTGGTTTTCATTTTAGTTGGTTGTTTCGGAGGTTGTTCAAACCCCTGGTTGAAGCCGATCAATCTAGAATAGTCTCGAGTTTGCTTTGGATGCAAAAATACATGTTCACACACACGTAAATGAAACGTCAGTTTTTGATACTAACTAGGAGTACCATGCAATCTCCACATGGCAAATATTTGCCACGTCACACAATTGATGATGCATAAGTCAAAGATCTAAACACAAGCAAAGTAACTCCTATCCACTTAAACTAAAAAGTACCAAAACAACAATAATAATAAGCTGGTCATTAATATCAAAAAGTCAAAGTTCACAGAGCAAAACAAAATAAGTTTAAACCGTAAGGACAATAACTCTACCATTTTTTTTTTTTTATCTTTTTCTTAGCAATCTTGGATACCAACTTACCTTTTACCACAATCGGCTGATTCTCTTGTAGCATACCTTTACCCAATACCTTGAAGTAGACAAACTAATTGACATCAAGCATCGGCACATTGTCCTTGTTGGCTCTGTTTTTCACTTTCTGAGGAGAAATAATTGAACAGAGCTTGTCGATATTGACGATGGGGTAGTAGAACTTGTTTCTCAACTTATGAAAGTATCGCATACTGACCTTTCTAAAATACCTAGGATGGTACTTATCGAAGAGGATCATGTGGTGGTGCATACCTCCATGTTACCATGACCACTAGGATATTTTTTGTGATTGTCGATATGCCCATGATCAGTGCTCATTGACCGTGCTTCTTCCGATCCTTGTTGAATATGATGATCACTTTGAGAAGAGTATTTGGTTAATCTATGAGAGAAATGGATGAGCTAGGGTTTGAGAATTTAGATAGAAATAGTTTATATAGTTTTGTTTTACCATTTTGCCTTGATGGTATCAAAATTAAAATCGTGTGAAGAAATGTCATCGCTTTGGATGTTAAGGGTTATGCTTTGGCATATTAGATATGGTAAGATATATTTGCATCTTGTGACATGGCAAAAATTTGTGACGTGGAGATAACATGACACTCATAGCCAGCATCATCAGCTGATATGTCGTCCACGTGCGCTGATCGGATCTTTTTTCTATTGAATGAGCAGCCCGTGAAAATTTTTCAAAGTTGAGTAATCACTACATCGCTGCTGACATGGATGCTGACTCATCAATAAGAATCCAAGTGTTGTGACATGTCGCTGACATATCATGCTCTATCATTACATCGACTAATGTGGACGCCACGCATTTTGTTCCGATAAAAAATCTAACAAGTGATTATCAGGTGAAACATTTTAAAAAAAGTTAGGTATTAATTTATAACTATTTTTTAGTTTATGATGAAAATAGAAAAACTCTAATAATTTAGTCATCAGTGATATTATTTACCTAGTGATGGCGGTTGCAAAGAATGAGTGGAAATATTTGATTGTGCCTTACTCAAGTCCAAAACAATGTAGTTTTATTTTTTTATAAAACTATGTATATTAAAGTTTCATTTTTTTTTTTTATCAATTACTAGCACATGTAAATTGGAATATAATAAAATTAATAAATCCTATTAAATTTTATAAGTAAATAATTGTAATAGTTTTGGTTAAATTAAAATATAAAAAATATATTTTAGTCAATTAATTTGAAAATTTTCATTAGAATTTTAAATTTTAATAATATTGTTTTATAATAAAAAATTAGTTATATATTGTATGACAAAAATTATTTGGCAAATTACTATTTAGTCCTTAGAATTTAGTGTAATTAATACTTTCATCCTTTTTTTTTTGAAAAACTAATTAGTGTTATAAATATATAGATAAATGTGAATGTCCATTCATTTATCCCATTACTCATAAGATAAATGTGGATGTCTATTCATCTATCCCACTACTCATAAGTTTTTGTAATTAAGTTTAATTTTATTACACCATTTATGTTGTAATTTATGGTTGATTTTT
>CANXYC011460888.1:0-24767 GCA_948193065.1 Aleurites moluccanus
CGTTTTTTTTTTAACCCATTTTTTTTTTTTTTTTTTTTTTTTTTTTTTTTTTTTTTATATATATATCCAACAATTTAATTAAATTACAAGAATTAAGAACAAGGTAAACTAATAAATCAGAAAAGCAACAAAGACTTAACGATTTGAAGAAGCAATAAAAGCAACGATTGCAGAACAAAGCAGCTAGGTTAATTTGAATGGTGTTTTCCTTTTGTTTTTGATGTTTTATGACTCAATTAAGTGATTAACATAGAAACAAAAATATTCAAACTCAAACTAAAACAAATGGAAACAAGAAAAGGCAATTTAACCAAAACGAACGAGGGAATAATTTTTTTTGTATTTTAATTTTAAGATTAATACATGAACAATCAAATTTGGAACTAAATTAAATAAGATAACACAAAACGAAAAGGAATGAAAAGAAACGTACACAAACGAAAAGGAGCGGGAACAAGATAATATAATAGCAAGGTAAAATAAAAATACGCAAACCTTATTAGAGCCTAAGCTCTGATACCAAATTGATGCGAACCCTCAATAGTCTTGCTTTGAGATTCAACAATATTTACGCTTGGAAGAGACTTTTTGGAAAGTCAAATCAGATTTGAAACAAGAAAATCTCAACTTGTTGACGAATTTGTGTCAAAAATCTTGGTATAATGAACGCCACGAAGTGATTAGCTTTGATAAGTTCTAATAATTCTATGCTAGAACCAAAATTGAGGGAGGAAATCTTACAAAGTTGTTTTTAATTATAAATCTGAACTAGCCTCAATACATGAGTTAGGTAAATATTTATAATGACTTTGCTCACATGAAACCCTAGTTTTAGCTTATTAAATAAGGATCTTTTAATGAAATTTGTTTTGGGTTTTAATCTAACATAAAATAGGTTTAAAACTCACTAATTAAGTAATTAAAAGATGAAAATTCGTTTTGGACTATAAGCTAACATAAAACAGATCCAAAACTCACTAAACAAATATATAAAAGTTGTCCAAAACACAACATGGGCTTATATAAAACATAAACTACCCAATACATGATAAATAGGACCGATTTGCTTCAATATAATGAAGGACCCTCTTTGAATGGTAGAAATAACCTTGTAATATCCAAACAATCCCTTCTACAGTGCCTTGAATCAAATTGAATCTATCAGAAAAAGGTTGGAAGTGTCATTCTAACATGGCAGCTCCGCTTGCACTTGAATTATGGTCACCAAGCTTGATTTGACTTCTTGAAGGTCTAGCTTGATGTTTGACTCTTCCTTGCACTCGTTAATGGTGGAAAGGTTATTTCACAAGCCTTGAATAAGTCCATTGATTGAATTTTTGAACTTCTTTACATGTGCTCTTGTATTTGGACCACTTGGCAAATGCATGGAATCCTTACTTGTAGCACCTTGATTTGCATCAAAGTTTGAATCCCAATATTTTAGCATCCATAGCAATAATTAAAGTATATTTTCTTGAAAGTGCATCAACAACAACATTTTCCTTACCTTGCTTGTACTTGATTACACATGGGAATATTGCAATGAATTCCATTCACATGACATGTCTTTTATTCAACTTACCTTGTTTTTTGAAGTACTGCAATGACTCATGATCCGTGTGGATCACAAACTCCTTAGGCTAGAGTTGCCAAGTTTCCAAAGCTCTCACCAATGCATATAGCTCTTTGTCATAAGTAAGATAGTTTGATGAAGTGCCATGGAGTTTCTCATCAAAACAGGAGATTGACCTCCTTTCTTGCGTCAAAATAGCTCTAATATTTGAAGCATCACACTCAATTTCAAAAGTTTTAGTAAAGTTAGGAAAGATAAAATAGGCACCAAACTCAACTTTTGCTTAAGCAAATTAAATGCTATGTTTTGCTCTTTATTCCACTTAAAACCAATACACTTTTTAATTATTTATGTGAGAGGTGTTGCGATTGTTCTAAAACTTAACAAAAAGCTTATAAAAACTAGTCAAATCATGAAAAATCCTTATCTTAGTAATCGATTTAGGTGTGGGCCAATTTTTAGTAGCACTTACCTTTTCTTCACCCACTTCAACTCTTGCAGCACTAACAACATAATCCAAAAAGATAGTTAGATCTAAACAAAAAGAGCATTTTTTATTGTTAGCTTCAAGCTTTTCCTTTCTCATAACTTCTAATACAACCCTTATGTGTTCTAAATGTTCATTCCAATCCTTACTATAAATCTAGATATCATTAAGATAAATAACAAACTTACCTATAAACGCTCTTTAAATATGGTTTGTTAAACGCATGAAAGTACTAGGAGCATTAGTTAATCCAAAAGGTATAACTAACCATTTATGTAAACCATATTTAGTTTTAAAGATAGTTTTTCATTCATCACCTTCTCTCATTCTTATTTGATAATATCCACTTTTTAAATCAATCTTACTAAAAATAAAAGAATCATGCAATTCATCCAACATATTATCACGTCTAGGGATAGGATGTCTATGTTTTACTGTGATGTTATTAATTGTCCTATAATCAACACAATGCACCAAGTACCATCCTTTTTAGGTACAAGTAAAACAGGAACTGCATATGGACTTGTACTTTCTCGCACATACCGTTTCACCATCAACTCTTCGACTTGCCTTTGTAGCTCCTTTGTTTCCTCGAGATTATTTTTAAAGGCTGGTCGGTTTGGAATTAAAGCTCAAGGAATAAAATCAATTTGATGGTCAATATCTCTAATGGGTGACAATCCACTAGGTATTTCCTCAAGAAAGATATCTTCATATTCCTGCAATAAAGAAACATAAACAGTAGACAAGGAAGTGTTAAGTTCATTTGAATTAAAATAAACCTTTTTGTACAAAAGTACAAGTATGGTTCGATTACAATGCAACTCATTCTTAATATCATCCCCTTTTGCATAAAAATTCAAGCGTTTCTTTTTGCTTAAATTCTCAACTTCCTCCCTCTTTTTCTCCTCATTCAAACTTTTCTATTTTTCTTTTCTTACATTCGAATGCACCTTTTTTTTTTTCACTCTTTTATGTTTTTGCCACACTTTTTGCACTCGCTTTCTTTTGTTTGCTTTCGGTCTCTCATTTTCCGCTCATCTCATCTGTCTTTTGTCTTCACAATTCACCCTCGTATACTTCCTTTGATGAAAGAGGTACAACTGTAATATGCTTCCTATCTTTGTCAAAAGTGTAATGATTAGTGAAATCATTATGTATGGCTCTTCTGTCAAATTGCCAATACCTACCCAATAAAATATGATCAACTTGGATAGGTACAACATCACATAAAATTTCATCATGGTACCTACCAATAGAAAAGGAGACTAAAACTTGCTTAGTAACCCAAATTTTCCCATAGCCATTCAATCGTTTCAGCTTATAAGGTTTGGGTGTTCTAAGGTTGGTAAACTTAATTTTTCAACTAAGGTGGTATTAGCTATATTGTCACAATTGCCGCCATCAATTATCATATTATACACCTTATTGTTTGCAAAGCATCTAGTAATAAATAAAATTTTCCTTTGTTGGATTATATCTTCTTCTTGAGCTTGTGCATTCAAAGCTCGCCTTGCAACTAGCATCTCACCATGGACGGGCCTTGCTACTTCATAATCACCACTAGCTTCTTCCAATGGTGGCATGGAATCGATATCACTACCTTCTTCTCGTTCGCTAGCCAACCCAATCTCTTCATCATATTTAACTATCATGGGTCTTTTATTTGGATATTGTGAAGACCTATTGCCGAACAACAAAAACATTTAATATCTCTAAAACAAGTTTGAGAATAAGATTTACCTTTGTCCTTTTCTTTGTTGGACAATTTGGATACTTCTTGGAGGATTCGGTCTTGGGCTTTGTTAGAGTTAAAGATCCCACGTTGAAAAACAATAAAATATATAAAGGACTTATAAGTGAGTGGATGTTGGATTTAACACAAGTCAATTGGTTTTGTACAAGTGGGTTCCAACACTTGTCCACTTATAAGCTCACAAGTGTGCGGGTCCATGTATTGTAACATGGTATTAGAGTCAACTCTACATTCCAATTTGTGTTTTTCCGTCAATCCAGTAGCCGTATGTCAGTAGGGCCTGAAGCATGTGCGAATCTAACCAGTTATCTAATCGGTCATCGCCTTCAATAGCCGTGTGTCAGTAGGGCGTAGCGCATGTGCGAATCTAAAACTAAATTGGCCATTTGTTATCTTGGTCATCGGTCTTTAGTCTGTTGTGCTATGTGCTAGTTAAGAGTTTTAACATTTGTCAAGAGGGGTGTTAGAGTTAAAGATCCCATATTGAAAAACAACAAAATATATAAATGACTTATAAGTGAGTGGATATTAGATATAATATAAGACAATTGGTTTTGTACAAGTGGGTTCCAACACTTGTCCACTTATAAGCGTACATGTGTGAGGGTCCATGGACTATAACAGGCTTGGATGAAGTCTTATCTTTTTTCTTCCAATTGGATTTGTATAAACTTTGAAGAAGTAAATCAATTGTTGCTGCCTTTTCTTTTTAATTGCATTTCAATCTTCATGGCAACATGCAACATATTCTCAATTTTCATATAATGTTGTAGTTCCACAACATTAGCAATATCTCTGTTCAACCCATTCAAAAACCTAGCTATGGTGGCTTCTTGATCTTCCTCTACATTGGCTCGAATAGTTGTTATTTCCACCTCTTTGTGGTACTCTTCCACAATCTTGAAACTTTGAGTAAGACTTTGCAATCGATTATGCAGCTCCCTATAGTAGTAACTAGGGATAAATTGCCTTATTACAACTTTCAAATGTTCCCACTGTTCAATGGGCCTTTCTCTGTTTCTCCTCCTCTTTTGCTTAGTGTCATCCCACCAAGTGATGGCATAGTTATTAAATTCAGCAACTACAAGCTTTACCTTCTTGGTTTCAGAATGGAAATCAAAGACTAATTCAATAATTTTTTTCCAATCCAAGTGACTTTCAGGATCAATTCTTCCACGGAAAGTAGAAATTTTCAGTTTAATTTCCTCATTGCCTTCTTGCCTTCTTTTCCTTCTATTTATTCTTCGTTGACCTTATCTTCACTATTCGATCCTTAATCATTAGTGTTTTTCCTTTGAAATCTTCAAACTTGTTTTGCTGCATTTGGAGCATATGAATTTTGCCCCTTTAGGCCGAACTTTCTAGCTTCTCCATTTGATCTCTAGCCTCCTCAAATTGCAAGTTCATGTCTTGGAAGTGCCTTTCAAATGCCTCTAATTTAAAGGGAATGTCAATTTCTTGAGTATCTTTTGTTTCTCTACACATTGTGATCACCTGCAAAGAATGTTGATAAAGCAAAAAATAATACCTCACTTCACTCATTATGTGTTTCACTCTAAGCATTGAGGTCACTCAAGTTCACTTGTGTTTATTCACTCTAATTCAGTGGCTTTTCTCTAGATGAGCTCACGGTCTTGCCTTTTACGCTCAACTTTTGCTTAAAGTTCTTACGAGAGTCACTCAAATCGAGTCAAAGTAACAATTTGCAAAATTCAATAATTAACCAAAGTAAGGATTTGACACAAATTTGGAATCGAAATTGAATGGATACCCTAACCCCAAAATCAATTTCAACAAATACAATTACAGAAAGAAATAAAGCTCACAATGGCTTGAATTTAATTAAAACGAACAGGAAATAATTGAAACGAAAAGAAATAAATAATAATAAAGCAATTGGAACAGCAAAGAGGAATTCATCATGCCATTCAAAATTGAAAGAAAAAATTTTTGGAGCTTTCCTAGCTTGATTATGATTTCTAAGTTGAAAAGTAAAATCCTTACTTAATTCTAAAATATGAGTTGACAAGTCAAAGTATAACTCAATTATGAAAATCTCCTTCAAATCAGCTTCTTTTTCTTTTCTTTTTCACTCTAGGAATTTAATTCACTATATAAACCCAGTCGAAATTCTTTTCTTTTTCTTTTTGCCAATTCTATTCCTTTTTTTTTTTATTATTTTATTTTCGATTTTGCTTCTTCTTTTCTCTTTTTATTTATTTATTTATTTTTATCCAACACAACAATTATGCACAAATCCAAATTAACTTAACAGAAATGAAGTCAAGCTAAAACAAACATAAACGATTTGAAGGAACAAAGTAAAAAAGTAACGAATTGAAGAATTAAGAACAAAAAACAAACGATTTTGAAGATCCACAAGATTAGTGATTTAGATTGGTAAGATCTGTTTCTTTTTCATGTTTTATGATACAAACAAGTGATTAATAATGAAATGAAAAGATACGAAAAAAAACGAAAATATATGAACTTTACTTCTTTTTTTTTCATCATTCTCATGCACTTCAAAAAAACCAACACTTTGAATGACCCGAATCAAAGTTTAAAAGTAATCCCCCTTCAGAGTTTCTTTGATATCATCCCAATATTTTCTTCATATAATTTTCTTCAAGTTCTTCTTGCTGCTTCATGTTGAACCTAAATTTACAGCTGATGGCTTATGGCCCTTTTCTACAAACTTTTGCTGGTTTGGACATGCGTAGGTCCCTCGAATTTTCAGTTTATGGATATGCTGGTCCTTTCCATATTTTTCCTATTTATGGGCATGGTGGTCCTTTTTAGTTTATAGACATATTGGTATGTTTGCTAGAAATCTATGACTTCATTAACAAATGATCAACATTTTGGTGTTCATCTTCAATGTAATCGATTTGATAAGTAGGGGGCTGCTGCGCTTAATTCTGTTTCAGCTTGAAATTTTTTTCAACATGACCATATCTATTGTAGTTTCTACATTGCATTTTCTTCCATACTTGCATTCATGATGAAAGTCCTTTGACAACGAGGACAAGTAAGAAATCTCCCTTTCTTGTCTCCAACTTTGTTGCTATCAATTGGTAGAGAAGCTGCTGGAAGCCATGGACTGAAAAGTCAAGTGTTTAAGGTCTTCTGAGGAAGCTTTCTCACTTGTTTTCTCTCACCCACAAACCCCTTAAAAGATCATGTAAGGCTTTTGATACCACATTGGAAATGGTAGAACATAGATTATCTCTCAAACCCTCACAACACCTGACTTATTAAAAGATTATTAATTGATAATTTTACCAGAAATCATTTTGCCATATGGAAAGATAGCATAGCAAGATGTTGGGAGATTCAATGTTCTCAATAAATATTTACTAGCAAGAAGAAAATGCCTATTGTACCAAACTCGAGGACAAGTTCTTTGTCAACTAGGAGAGCATGACATGGGAGTGTCTATGGTTTTTAAGATTTATGTTTATATTCTTAGGTTTCAAGTAATTTCCTTTGTGTTTTTTCTTGGACATCATGAAAAATAGTTAGAAATATTTTGTGTAACTTCATTATTTGGATTTCCCATATAGAAGGAGTACAATATCTATGTAAAAATCGTTGTTGTTTAGGAAGATTATTATTTTACCTATTTAATTTAGTTCGAAACAAAGCTCTTGATCATGTGAAAACCCTGAATTTTAGGTAAAATAACTTTGAACTGGAATGGAAATAAACACACAAGCGCAGCATTCACACACACACATACGCATAAGTGAGATGACATGGTTCTGGATATGAAATTGCCTCCCTACTTTGGAAAGGTGATTGAAGGGGAAAGCTTTTGTCGGAAATGGAGATAAGAGCAAATGATGATACGTAATGAAGTCATTGTAGTTTTAGATCATATTGAAGTTGCCTTATATCTTGCGATGCTGATTGAATGAATTTCTACCTGCAGGTTTCTGGAAAGCTTATTAAATAATTCCATCCAATGCCATCCTATGTCTTTACCAGAGCTCCATTTTCATGTGCCGCATTCTGGAACTTCTCTCATAGGTCGTTCATACAATATGGTGCATGTGGAAAATAAGAATGAGCATAAGAAAACACATGATGTGAAATCTCTAAACAAGAGAAAACATAAAAAGGTCTCAAGGCCATCAACAAGTCCTGAGACAAATGAAAAACTTTGGCAGCCAACAATTTTTGATGTGTTGAGGAAAGAGGGAGATGTAACCACCCAACAGGTCTTACATGGGGATTCTTGTGGTCAATCTTTGAAGTTAACTGATTCAGCAGGCCAAGAATGTAATTCTACTGAGCCACTAATTTTAGAAGCTCCTGCAGTTACTAGGGCTCTGAATGCACAGAGATTTAAATTCAGGCCTCTTCTGATTCAGTGCTTTTCCCTTTTGGAATTTTCAAAGGTGAGTATACACTCATTCATATTTGCAGCAAATTGTGATATTTCTTCCATTATATTTTTGGATGGCATTTACAATGAGTTTCTGTTTCATCTGCAAACTATAAACTCTTGGATTTTGTGGAGTGATTAATTTATTTTTTCTCGACCATTTTGGCCTATTAAAATTTCTTTATGCATGTCACATTCACAATTTGTACTTTGCAAAATATACAAATATAAATGGGAATGATTTATTTTCATCATTCTGACCTTAACATAGTCTGGTTTTTTGCTCACCCTTAGCCCCTACCATGATTAGCTTTACACGTTATTTAAGCATTAGTTTATTAAACACTCTACCTTAACATGGACTTGCTAGCTAATCACACTAAACTTGCTGGAAGAACAAGCTACAACAGAAAAACAAAATTCAAGTTTCCCTCCAAAATTTAAACTTGAAATATCTAAACGAAATTGCCAGGACTCCAACAAGTATCTTATTATAAATATGGTGCTAATGATGGTCGAACTTAAAAGAGCATGTGCTAAAATCCTATTATTGTTAAATTTTTAATTTTTATATGAATGGAGAGTGTTAAACACACAACACATATTGGAATATTGAGACTATTATTACTAAAAAGCTATAGAGCTAGCATATTAGGTAATAGACTCTCACTATATATTAAACACTTATATTTTCTATTTTCAATCAATATAGGATTAACTTAATATTCCCCTTTCAAGTGACAATTGAGAATGAACATCTAATTGTCACTTGAACTAAACACTTGAAACACAGCGGTAGCACCGGACCCGTTGGAACTGGACATCAAGACCGAGAAATCAATAAACCGGGCCAAACTTACTCTGATACCATGTTAAATTTTTAATTTTTATATGAATGGAGAGTATTGAGCACACAATTCATATTGGAATATTGGGACTATCATTACTAAAAAACTAGAACTAGCCTTAGGTGATAGACTCTCACAAAATAATAAGCACTTATATTTTCTATTCCTAATCAATATGGGATTAACTTAATAATTATAAACATGATTTTTTTTAAGAAAAAAAATTCATATTAGCATGCGATATGACATCTTTTAGTGGGAGACAATAAGAAATTATTTTCTATATTTTAATGTTTAGACTTGGAAGAACATTTATTAAATTCCTAATTATCAATATAAAAAATTTGTTTACAGAAGTTCATTTTAGCATCCAATGTAGCATATCTAAGTGAGATTCAATAAGAAATTAACAATTATGTTTTAAAAGCTAAAACTTTAAAATAACAAGAGGTACTAGCTAAAGAAATCCAAATCTTTTGTCTAATTTTCAATTATGTTTTAAAAGCTAAAACTTAAAAATAACAAAAGCTGCTATCTAAAGAAATCCAAATCTTTAGTCTAATTTTCAGCCACAACAAATGCTATTGTTTGTTAGTTGTACACATATCTTCTAATAATGATATCAATAGTTGTCAAACTTAGATGGATATCTACAAATCTTTCAAATTAATGACATGATATATAATTTATTGATAAAATTCACGTAAGCATGGGACATGACATTTTAGGGGGAGGGACTTGGGAGTAAGGGATGGAGAGAGAAGACGATTTTCTTTTCCTGTTTTCTTTGTTTTAAGTATTAAATAATAATTTTTATTTTTTTGTAGGTTCTTATAGTTAAAGTGAATGATAACATGATTTTTCTTTTTGTTGAATAAAATATATCGCATCATCAATTTGAGTTTTAGCATATGCTTTTCCATAGGATGAGTACTGCTTTGGTTGAGTGAGGTCACATATTTAAAAACCTTTTAAATTCTATTTGTATTTTAAGCGGTGCCCCCACTGAAATTGTTGTGTTCCTCTCTAGCTCTTTATTGTTTTCAGTATGAGTGGATTTGTTCGTAAAACCCCATGGTAGTCATCATCTTGCATCATGGTTCGAGCACTCATCCAGTGAGTGTCCACATATTTGTCTTGACATCCTAGTCAATTGTTTTGTGATTCACCACTTCCCTTTCATTGATAACTCATACCAACTAGGAGGACAAATAAAGGTGATATTTTTTGAGAATTAGTACGACCCAAGTTAAGAGTCCTGCGACCATGAACAGTTTAAAGCATTTGTATTAGAATGAATTGTCACCTCATTCTCCTTAACTTAATTCATCTAACAAGTAGTTTAAGGATTGGATTCTCGATTATAAACATCTTTACCGCTTTCATAAAAAAATATATGAATGCCATGAGGGTATAATTGGTTACAAAATCACTATGCGAGTACGGTCCTAGGGCACATTATGCTAACAAATATAGTATTGTAGTCTTCTTTTATGCATACAAATACTTTGTTCTTACATGATAGGATGCACAATCTTTAAAGAATTTATATAATTTTTATTAAAATAATTTTATTATATGACTATCAAGGAAACTTCAAGAAATAAATAACTAAATATAGAATAAAATATATTATGCATATAAAGAAAATAATTAACAATTGAATTAGTAACAAACAGTTATTTGTTTATCTCATAGTGCAAAGAAACATGAATTTGAAATTCTTATATTCGATTCTCTTTTCCCTTCGATCAAAGGAAGACAAAATAATGTAGAGTGCAATCAGATTCCAATAAATTAAGGCTAGAATAAGGTTGATTGTGGTTGGGACAAAAGAAAATAATTAGGGTTAAAAACGTCTGAACTAAAATTTGAATTGAAAATAGAATAAAAGTGTCCGAATTAACTACTTAGCAGCAGCCCTTTTTATACTAGTTAGGAAGCTAAATAAGGAAAACTAAATAAAATCCTAATTTGGATTGGATGATGCCAAATTAATTACTTAGCAGTCCTATTTATACTAGTTAGGAAGCTAAATCAGGAAAACTAAATACAATCCTAATCTGGATTGGATGATGCTCCTGCATAGATACTCTGCATAGATGGTTGGATCAACTAGTTTCGCTGGTTCTTCAGCAATCCAAGTGCTTTTGTTTGCCGGTTTTCCTAGTCATTTCACAAGGATCATCTGCATGAGTCACGCGTAGATTGGACCTCCTTGACATCTAACACTTCTTCAATAATATCAGCCTTTGCAACTGACAGCTACTGGATTTGAGTATCAATGGCAACTTAAATACCATCAAAACTATCAAAGGATTTTAAGTCCCAAATGTAGAATATCAGACTAATTTGCAACTCAGGTGGTCACTCAATCATGTTGGTATTCTAACTGAATTCCTTAAATACCTTAGAAGGTCCAAATTTCCTAGATTTGAGCTTATGATAAGTAACCTTAGGAAATCGTTCTCGTCTCAATTACGCAAGTACTTGATCACCTTCCTCAAATTCCTGCATACAATTGTGTGGATTAGCAACAAAAGAGTAGGCTTCTTTGTTGGCATTTGAAGTAGCCTTTGCCTCTTCATGAAGTTTGCGAATGTGATCAGCAAATGCTTCACCATCATCACTCGCTCTAGCTTATTGTGGTAAAGGCACCGAATCAAACAAATGTTGAGGTTTCAGTCCATAGGCAGCCTCAAATTGTGTCTTCTTTGTACTTTGATTAACAGAATTGTTTTAGGCAAATTCTGCTTGAGGTATGACTAAATTCCAAGTCTATGTTGTTCCCAACAAGACATCATAATAGATTACCTAAACTTTGATTCGCAACTTCTGTTTGACCATCTACTTGTGGATGAACAGTGCTAGAATATTTCAATTCTGTCCAAAATTTCCTCCATAAGGTTATGTAAATGTGTCCTGTAAACTTCACATCTCTATCAGAAACAACAGAAGTTGGAACACCATGTAGTCTCTCAACCTCATGAAAGAAAAATTCAGCAATATAGGTTGCATTAGAAGTTTTAGATCATGAAATAGAGTGTGCCATTTTTTAAAAATGATCCACCACAACAAAGATAGAATCAAAGGTTCGCTGTCTTTGGAAGTCCCATAACAAAATCCATACACAAATGAAACTGTGGTGCATCTGGTTCAGGGAGAGGAGTATAAAAACCTGTATTTTGAGCACTTCCTTTGCAAATAAAGAAGCTGGATACCTCTTCACTAGTTTTCTACATCTTTGGGCATTTTTGGCCAATAATAATGATCTGCCTCCATTGCCAAAGTCTTGTTCTTACCGAAGTGTCCTCCCAAACCATTCCTATGAAGTTCTCTAACAATCTGCTCCCTTAAAGACCTTTCTGCTATGCACATCTTGTTACCTTTGAACAAATAATCTTCATGTGTTTTATATGGCAGATTTCCAGCATGTGAAAATCCTTTCAAATCAACTATTATCTTGTTGGAATAAGGATGAAAGCCATTTTGATTCTTTAATTCCTTAAAACCTGTGACTTGAGCACTCATAACTGACAGAAGTAAAAAAATCAAAGATCATCTTGTTAAAGCATCAGTCACAGTATTAGATTGTCCATAATTATATTTCATTGAAAAATTAAATTATTCTGGGAAAGAACTCCACTTAGCATGTCAGTCAAAGCTTTTTATGAGAATGCAAATACCTTAAAACTTGACGGTAAGAATAAACCACAAACTCACGGTAGGCCATGTAGTGCTGTGAATGACGAATAGCCCTTGCCAAAGCATAAAATTCCAAGTCATAAGTTGAATAATATTGCCTTAATAAGACAATCTCACTAGAAAATTCATTGGCCTTCCATGTTGGCTAAGAATTGCTCCAATTTCCACTTGTGAAGCATCACACTTAACAATAAATAACTTCTCAAAATCTGGTAGTACAAGAATTGAAGCTTCTGTCATGAAAGTTTTCACTCATTCAAAGGCTTTTTGTACAAAATATGATCACTCAACTTTACTTATTTCCATGAAATTCGGAATGAATCTTCTATAAAAAGATGCCAAACCATGAAAACTTTGAACCAAGGTTACTAAGTTCGTGGTACAATCAGGTCGTGAAACGCGGAACGGGAACACACATAGGAAAAAATCTGGGGCATGGAGGATATACTTCTTTGGGTTGCCATTTCGGAACGAAATTCATTTAGCATTTTTATTTGGGACGCTTCAGTTTGAATTTATGTTGAAAGTTGATATATATATCCAAAATATTAGATTATTTTTTAAATATTATTCATATTTAATCATATTTTAAATAAAGTTTAATAGATAAATTTACTTTATAATTTCAAATTAGTTAATTAATTTATTTTAAATAATAATGATTTCTTAAAATAGTTATAGTTATAATTAATATACTTTATAATAAAACATTAAAAAGATATATTATTTATATTTTAGAGATTGTATGTGACAACTCACAGAACATTACAATTAATACTATTAAAACTTTTTGTTTCTTTATCATCTCATTGTTTCATGGATCGGCAAGTTTTTCCTTCTTCTTCTTCAAGTCTCTTCATCTTATCTCTAATCTGATTCCCAACCCCCTAGCGAATTGGAACTATGAGGACTCGTGAATTGGGACGCACATTCCTAGATTGTGGTACCAAAGGGGTTCTACAAATTAGGTAATCTTACTTCGAACTTCTTTGATGAATTTAGGTGCTGGCCACTTAATTATTACACAAACCTTCTCTTGACATAATAAATCCTAGAAATACCACTTCAGCTTGCAGAAAGCTGCATTTTTTTTTAAAGTTTATAGAGTTCCCTTTGAAATACGTCCAAAACTTGTCATAAATACTATAATTGCTCTTCCTTTATATAGCCATAGGTCAAAATCTCATCAAAATAAGCCATAACAAAAGAATTCAAGAAAGGTTTGAGTACTTTTGTCATGACCATCATGAATGTGCTTGGTGAATTAGAAAGGCCAAATGGCATCACCAATCATTCAAATAATCCATCCAGTGTTTTAAAGATCGTCTTCCATTCACCTCCACTTGTCATTCTAATTTGATGATTTTCACTCTTCAAATCAATATTAGAAAACACCTTGGATCCAGCTTGTTGATCAAGTATCTCTTCCAATCGAAGGAAATCAATACTTAATTGTAATCTTGTTTATGGCATGAGTGTCCACACATTCTCTATGAACCATCTTTCTTGGGAGCCAATAAAGCTGGGCGAGCATTAAGACTTTTACTTTCTCGCACTAAACTCTTCTCCCGTAACTCTTCAACTTGTCTTTGTATCTCAGCTCATTGCATAGGAGGCCTTCAATGTACTAAATTAATGGCATGTTGAATGCTCTTTAGAGGTGGTAAAATGTATGATAAATCCTCATAACCAACTCCTTGAATTCCCTCAATAGTTGTTAAATATCAGTGGAATAGTGAAGTGATTCCCCAATCTAGTCACTTCTTGATGGTTGGCTAATTAAAGCATATATGACACCTATTTTACTATTTTCAGCTTTAAACCTTTCAGACAAATACCCCCAAATTTTATTTATTTTGCTGGTTATACAACTCTGAGGTGTTAATGGCTTCACATCCTGCTTGAGCGGGTACAAACTCTGGTTATATAACTCTGAGGTGTTAATGGCTTCACATCCTCCTTGAGCGGGTACAAACTGTACCTCTTGTTGTCTTTATAGAAAAAATATTAGGCTTCATTTTATGATCCATATCATGATCAAACAACATCACATAAAGCCTCATCATCTAAATTACCTCCCGTTATAAATTTCACTAAAAATTGAGAAGTTACCAGTAACACGCCTTTTCTTAAGCCACCATGTTTTATTAGGACAATAATGTTTATTTGTAGGAAGTTTCAATTTATTTACTGTCTCTTTTGAAATGATATTCTCCATTCTTCCTCCAATAACAAAATTCTCCACTTCCTTGTTGATAGTTGTTGTCATCACTCTTCATACTACCAATGATTCACCTTGTGTAGGATGAACAACAATCTCCTCTATCACCTCATCATAGTTATCAAAAATTGGCTCTAAATCTTCTTTTAACTCTGCTAAGTTCACTTAGTCATGTTGGACAAGCAAAAGAAGTGTCTCTTCTCTTCACAATTAGAACATTGAAATTGAGAGTTGGTGTGCGCGCACCTGCACCCGCCGCCGCCCCCTTCCTCCCCCCCCTTTTTTTTTTGTGAAAGATCCACAATTATTTTGCCCACCATAAGGCACTATACTCTTGCCTGTCGCTTTTTTCAACGCTGGCAGTTCCTTCATTAGTTCTAATAGGCCTGGAAGTCCCTCCATAGCTTCATTGGTTTGTTTGAAAACTACCTCCAACTCCAGAAGTTCTTTGCCAATTGTTGCTGTCATATGAGGGCTTTCTAGCACCATAGCATGAGACTCACTTTTTAGCCACTAAAGCATATTGGCGAGCATTTATCTTATCAAATGAACTACTCCCATCTCGTCTCTAATAGAATGATTCAAACCAGCAAGGTAGCGAGAAGCATTTACTCTCAGATAAACCACCCTAAATTGGTCGTTTGTTAAACTTGGTAGTGTACTCATCTACAAACAAGTTATTTTGTTGCTAACAATGGAATTTTTCATACCCATTGTATAATCAGTTGGCAAAATTTGCTTCCATAATTTAGTTTTCATGTGCTCCCAAGTGCTGACTTAGGCTTGACTTGTCGTATACGTTGCTCTTCAACTCTCTTCCACCACTGAAGGACAATATCCTTCACTTTACGCTTTACAAATAGCACTTTGCAATTATCTGCTGAATTATTAGGAGTAATTGTTGTATTCTATATTAGTGCCTAATATATCTTTCCTACTATATTTATGGTAGTTTCCTATTTTAGGGTTTAGGTTATTGTAAAGAATGAAACATATGACAAAATAAATAAAAATTTTCCCCACAACAAATTCCATTAGAAGTAATTCTCCAAACAGGATTCCCAATCCAAATAATCATAGGTGTGTAACTTCCCATGAAAATCAATTGCTTCAATTTTAATTCTTCCATTGTTCAAATCAAGTGTATGTCACTTGGTCTGTAGGTCAGCTGCATGAAAAGGGGTTCACGTCCTTGTCTTCCTCTTTAGTTTCATGATGTTTTGGTTCCTTGAGTTGTTTATGGTTACCTTCCGGATTCTCTATTCGACCTTCCACAGATTATTGCTGTAAGGCTTGCACAGCCCGGGTCAAATCCACAATCATTCTCCTCATCTTAGCCAATTATGTTTGTTGGTGCTGGTTGCCTCTGCCTCGACCTCTGCTTTGTAGTTTAGCATCCCTTATGACTGGCCACAATTGATACAAATGTTAAAGTTTGTGTATATGATTGAGACAAATAAAGATGTTGGTCATAAGCAAGAATTTGACTTAACTTTTGATTTATTTAATCCTCAACCCAACAATTAATACACTATCAAAAACTAAATCCACAGTACCACTGTTATAGGTGTTGAGGATGATTGCAATTACAATTAGCAAAAGAAAAAAAAAAATCCTTATAGATTAGCTTTTGGGTGATGGTGATGGGTATAGTGCACTGTGTTTTCTTTGGTAAGTTTGCTTGATGCTCTGCAGTCTGGTCACCTAAAAATTAGAGTTGAAAACATTAGTAGTTTTGCTACTGTTTATGATGTATTGTAGTCAATTTAAATAGAAGAATGATTCAAGTCCTTTAATATGCCTTTTCAATTGCAGAAGCAGGAGTTCTGTTGCTCTGATCCTGCAGCTGAGGTACCAAGCTTGTTTTTCACGTATTGCAGTATGTGTTTGGTTTAGCAAATTAATTGAAAAAAAGGGAGTTTTATCATTAATATGGCCAATGGGTTATTTCTTGTGGTAGTTACCCCTATATCTATACCTTTTGCGTGATCTTCACAACAAGCTGGACAGCTTTACTTCTGGAAAGCAAATCTCATCCAGATGCAGAAATGTGGTTCCTTGTTTCAGCAGACTGACTGTAGAAAAATTCCTTAGTAAAATTAGACCACTCTTCCCAAATCTGAGGAGGCATTTTGATAGCGCAGTTTCCATTCTTAAAAAAGGTAGGATAATGGCATCCGATTTATTTGAAATACTAATGGCTTGCTGCAGATTGTAAGACTTTTTGATAGGTGTAATTCTCCTTATGGTAGCTGGCCACATGCTAATCTCTTCTTGCATATACTGTGCCATTTCTGGATTTGGATTTTTGATGTTAATGAAGAAGCTGGGGCATGTTGATAGGGAATTTTTTAAATTTTTTGTAGGTTGACAGGATAAAAGAGGTATTATAAGTTATTATGGTAGCTGGTCAGGTCCTCATCTTTTCTTTCTTCTACTGTTTCCTTGTCTTTTTTTTTTAGGTTGGGCTTTTTGATGTTATTGCGAAAGCTGGGGAATCTTATATTTTCCAAGTATCAAAGTTTGTCAATGCACTATTCAGTGATTTATTTATTTATTTTTTCTTTTTAATGTGTTTCTGTAAAGGGATGTCTCTATATATATCTAATATGAAGAGGTTTTAATTTCTATATTTGTCCCTGTAGTTGGTTAATCTTCTTATTTGTGTCATATGGAAGGAGGATACTCTGTTCTTATTAGTTTTCCTTATTCTGTATTGATAAAATTTTATTATATATATTGATGCATGCAAGAAAAAAAAACATTTGATTTAATAGCACATTTTTATCTTTGAACAAATCCAATATAGGTGATGAAACCTGTGAAGAACATTGGAAAGTGTATTCTGCATCTGCTGGCAACCCAGACATAGCAAACGTGTTTTCAAAATCTTCGGTTTCCATTTTAGTATCAAAAGAAGTACTTCATTGTTTCAGTATGGTAAGTCTTGTTTAAAAATCCTGCCTGCACATTGGCCACCAATAGTCTCTTGATTATTTACATGAAATTCTTATCCGCATCTTGTTCCTAATCACAGATGCTAAACCTTCCTGAAGTTCAAACAGAAAAGTCAGTTCTCTCAGATCTGCTTCAAGCCTTTCAGCCCAGCAAAAGATCTGAGGATATTTTTCTTGTCATACAGCCTAGCCCTTTACCTGGGACAATGGAATATTTATATCTAGGCGCTACTTCATTTTTAGAAGATGTGCTGAATGCTGGTATTTTATCTTGTCCTATTTCCAAAATTGGTTTATGGTGATAATGGATTATTTTTTTTCTAATGATAAATGCATGATTTGTATCTGCTTCCTGCAGCATGTTCATTCTCCTTCATTTTGGCTTCGGAATCTCTTCTTACCTTAGAATCAATTGTTACCTCAGTCCAGACATTCCTTGATGAGATGGAGAAAACAGGTAAAAGAACACAATCAGTATCCGTTCATAGGGTCCTTCCAACACTGCGCAGTAGACTTGGAGCTTCTGCCCAGAAGCTTTTAATAAATAGCTGGGATGAGGAAAATCTTGAGAATGGTTGGAAAAACAAAGTGCGGACATTTCTGCTGTTATCTTTAGCTCTTTGTTTTCTTAATTACCTAATTAAATAAGCATAAATACTTAGATGTTGGATTTTCTGGTGTTCAGGGACACATTGTGCAGAAGATATTGTACATTTACCTCGAGAATAGCGAGTCTAAATCTGATTTGCTGGATGAGCTGGCCTGCTCCATTTTGCCTCAGGTGTTAAAATTTTTTCAATAATAATCCTGTTCAAGATTCATTTCTCTGGATCTCACTGAGAATCAAGGAGGGTCATCCTAATATGATTTATGCCAAGATCACAAACCAATGAATTTAGTAGAAATTAAATTTTAGAGTAACTATATTAGAAACTTGGGTTTTAGAAAAACTGAACATTCATTTGCTTGAACCCTTAATGAATGGTATCATTTTGACCCAGGCAACATGATTTTGTTGCTTTGTAAACCACTCCTAAATGGACTTCTCTTTCTGTGTTAGGTTTCTCCATCTAGGACAATAACAGAATACGATCATCATGGTTTTCAGATGTTACGTAATGAAACATTTGTTGTGTGGTATCGTGTGCTGGTATGGTTTCCAACAGTATAACTTTTTTTATGCCTTCTAATCTTACATTTGTTTTTTTTTTTTCTGTTTCTTGATGGAGATATTTTTGTGAATTGATGTTATCTGCAGCATGAAGTGAACCTTGCCATTCTTAACAGTTCAGTAAGTTGGACATTACATGACCTTACAGATGAGCTATTGATATTCACAAGGATGGAATTTTAATTCATCTTCCTGTCCTATGATTAGGTCAGGGGTGTCATTCTCGGGAAATCAAAAAGTGGCGTTCAGCTTGAAACTACTGAAAAACATTTGGTGAAAATACAAAGGGCTGTGAATGTCGTGGTTTCATTAGTTAATATGTGCAGAATGCATGACAAGGTAACCAAAGAAAATTGCAGTGTCATTCTGACATTCATTCATTAAATTTTATCTTCTTGAGGTTCAACTTTTAGGTGTGAAAGTGTTAATATGTTGAATTAATAAACAGGTAATTGTGCATGCCATGGCTGTCAAGTATGGTGGCAAGTTTGTTGATTCATTCCTCAAAGGTATATGAGCGATTTTATATATGTAATGGGATCTGAGATGCAGTTGCTTGGGGTACTAAATTTAAAACCTGGTACAGTGTTCGACTTCTTACAGACCCACTTTCAAACTCACAATGAGCTTGTAATCCGATTGGTAAGATCTGTTGCACTGAACTACTGTGGGGGAGTCCACAAAAGTTATATGCACTTCTATTTTATTTTTCATTATGATTTAGGTGAAGGAACTTCAAAAGGCCACAAGAACTATACAGACAGTATGCTCTGAAGCAAAGGTCAGTCTCATCTGTATGGCTATTTATGAGACGATAATATTAGAATCAAAGCTGTCATTTTAACTTTGTTCTTTCTGCAAGGGCTTGAAACAAATTGCTGTCGCTAGCAAAATTCCTTCTACAAAGCGATCTATAGAACGCTTTTTGTTCCATGTGAAGGCTCTTCTTCATACAACACCAAGTGAATGCACTTTTTGGATGGGTATGCAAATATATTAATCACATTAATGTTTCTTCATTTTTTTTTCATGAAGTTCATCTTAGTTGTCGTGCTTTAATGACATTAGATAAATGATATATTCAACTTTTGCTCAGGCCATTCTTACCCTGTTTTATTCTTACGAATCTGAAATTTGCGAAGGACAAATTCAGATGGACATCACATTTCGTGTAACCCTTTAAGAAAACTAGATTGGCAATTACTGTAAGATGGGTCAGTGTCAGTTTGACACTTTAGATTACAGATGCAGAAGGGGGCATAGCATCTACTAGATTTTGGCTATTTTATTAGGAATTAATGAATTCAGTTCCACAACATAATTTAAATCATGATTAAATTTGGGGAAAGTGGTAGCAGTTTGAAATGTTACTCAGATGGAAAACCTGGATTGCTGCCAGCTAAGTGTTAGTATTTTCCTTTCTTATAATGTTTTGACAGGAAATTTAAAACATAAAGACTTGATGGGTCAGGTGGTAAGCTCCCAAGCATATGTGGATGATCAAAATGCTAATGTTGAAGATTTGGCAGAAACTGGTGATGGTGCTCAACCTGTTCTGTGAATTTTGGCCAACCAAGAAGAGAGGTGCTAAAACACACTATATAATTCTTATATGGTGCGCATATTTTATGCATAAAAAAAAGTTGTACGCTTATTGGTCCTGGCAAGTCACACCATTGCAACAGCAAAGCTTTTGCACAAATTAGACTCGACACTTATTAGTTACTCAAGTCGCCGAAAACACTTTTTTTTTTTTTTAACTTTGGTTTGCTTCTGCTAATAGGCTCTTATCTTACACAGGTAAATGGGCCTATGAGCTCACCTAGGCTCCCATCATACGCAGGTTAGCCTGAGGCTTATTGTTGAGTCCTGTGATCTTAGGCCTATTAAACAGGCATGTCGGTATTGGTTTCACTGTTGGGAGAGAATCCCGAGTTCAAATCAATCCCACAGCACCAAATATTTTGCACAACTTGCGGTTTCTTAATATAGGGCTCACCTTATTTTTTTAGTTTGGTTCTCCCCTTCTTATAGTAAAATAATTTGCCCTCTATTTTTACAGTGTCAGTGGTCCGTAACAAAAAGAGATTAATAAATGAATATTACTGGCATTGGGATTGGCAACATGGTCTGTTGCGAATTTGAGAATTATTTCCAGATAATTACGTCATAATCTCATGTGATTTACAATAATATAACTAAACTAACCATAAAATAGAACAAATATACAATAATTAACTAACAAGACAGAACAATATTGGATTAAATAATCATAAGATCCATAGGATTGGAAATGCAATTGCCCTCAAACGTACCTTGTACTTTTGTACTGTTAAGTGAAGTAAAAGTGATCTAAGTCTAGATTTGGCTTTCAAAAAAATTTCCTGATCTGACAAAATATAAGAGAGGAGCAGTTCGGGTGTTCCTTTGGTGTTTTGAAAAGAATAAATGCTCAATTTAGCTTCCTGAATTTAACATCCACATTTAATTAGGTCCAAAATCACTTTTTAAATCAATTGGATCCAGAAATTTTAAAATAGTGGCAATTTAACCCAATTTTTCCCGAGTTTAGTGCAATCAAACTCAATTAAGAAAAAATTTTATTTTTAAATTAAGTAAATAACAAGAGAGAATATCCCTAAATTCCCAATTTTGTAAAAAGCAATATCTGAAAGGTAAATAAAATAAATAAATAAATAAATAAAAGCTATCATCTTATTTTACCAAGCTGATACAACCATCACGATCATCTAGGCTGCCAAGCCGTTATTGCCATAGCCAATCGAGTCGATAATAACCATCACAAGTCTACTATACATATGCACTCGTTGTCTTAGCGGATGGAGAAGTCCAGGCTATCTTCTGAATTTGAAGATTGGGAAAATTTTGGAGAGTTCTAGGAATTCAAACATTGTAAAAAAAAAACAAATATTCCATTTAATTAAATGTAACTTTGAAGATAACAGAGTAATGGTGAGGGAGAGAGTTTTATTCCACCTCAAATCACTAATATTCCAAACAAATCTACAAATTAAAAATCCAAAAGCAAAGAGATTTACAAAGTACCATCACTGTCTTTTCTTTCTTCCCTGCTATTTTAGAACCTCTCGTAGATATACCCATTCTATGTGCTTCATCTTCTATGTCTCATCAACAGTAGATAGATCTAGAATTAGAAGTGGTGGTGGTCGTGAAAGAAAGAATTTCTGGTGGCGGCAATGGTTGAGATTGAGATGGCAGTGGTAGCGGAGGATAAATTAAGATCAGGGTTAGGGTTTTGAGGGGAGAAGAGTGGTGATTGTGATATGGACTGGAAGAGAGATTAAAAGCAGAACACCTCTGGATCTATGAGTGAAAGCCAATTCTCCAATTTTCAGAAATTGTACTCGGGGATTTTTGTTTTGTATTTTGTTTTGTTTTTCTTTTTTTTTTTTTTGTTTAGTTTATTTTTTTTTTAAATTTATTTATTTTTATTCCTTTCGATGTTCTGTATTTTTTTTATTCCTCTTATCTTCGTTAATTAAGTTTTTTATAGGATTTTTTTAAAAATTTTCAGTATTTTTAATTCTTATTCCTGTCAATTTTTGTTAATTTTCTTATTATGTCTGCCTTTTACTTGTTAATTTTCTTATTATGTCTGCCTTTTACTTTCTTGAAACAGTGCGTGTAATGCACTTACTTTTTTCCAATCAAAATAGGGCTAAATTGACTTTAAATTGAAATTTATTATGCTAAATTGATCTAAAAATTCATGTTGAATGTGATTCAACATAACAAACTTATGGATTAACTCGAGCTATTATCCTTTTAAAAACACTCGTGTTTCATGAACTGATTTAAACGGCTTGTCCTTTTCTGTCTGGCGCTTTTAACCTGTTGGAACAGGTTAACGGTTTACTAGAGCCTTTTTTTTTTTAATATGCTGCCTTATTATTATTATTTTTTTTAATTTTCAAATTTGCTTTTTTTTTTTTTTTTTTTGAGTATATATGTATATTAAAACCAAAGTCATCGAAATCCACCATGTCTTTGTTAGAAGCATGTGCCTTAGGAGCCCTATACATGTTATGTAGTTGAACATATTATCCTAATGTCAAGATAAATATACTCTTTATTTGAAAGATGTTTCATAATATTGAATATAGAGTCCTTAAGTTATTTGTAAGATTTATTATAATACCTTAGAAAATACTACCGTAATTGAATAATATTATTACCAGTTTTTGGTTTAGAATTATCGAAATAATTAAAAATAATTTTTGAGATATAATTATAATGTAAATGAGATATTATTCCGAAAAATATCGGTGTCGATAACATTGTCGAGAAAATAACAGTCCGGTCGACAGATAAATTTCTGATTTTGATTAGGGGGGTAAGGAGTCATATAAATATATGTGTAATTATGGTGAAAAGAAAGAGGTGAAATATGTTTAGAAATACTGAAAAAGTAAGGAATTGCAAAATTGTAAATAAATCGAATTTTGGAGGTATAATGAAAAATTGACTGTCTGAGTTTTAGAATGGTTTTGAAACTATTTTTATAATAAAGTATAAATAAAAATAAGCTATTTGAATCTCTACTTTGAAATCCAGTTCTTAACAGAATTCTTAGAATAAATTACAGAAAGAAATGTGGCAAAAGTATGATTATTGGAAAGTTTAAGGATATAAATGTAATTTGCCAATTGTGACTTACTATATAAGCATGCCTTGGAAGTTTTTGGCCATTTTCTTTCTTCTTCTCCATTGTTGGCCGAATTCTTTTCTCCATTTTCTCCACCAAATTTTTTGAAAAATCAAAGAGAAAACCTAAAGAAAACTTGAATCAAACCTTTGATTTATTGATTTTCAACTTTGGTTTGATTGGAAAATCAAAGAATTTCAAGATACAATACCATGTATATTTTGGCCCATTCTTCACTTTAAGGTAATGAATTGATTTTCTTGGTTTGATAGTTAATTTATATGTTTTAGATGTTAATTAGAATAGGTTTAGTGTTTAATTACATCAATTGATGCAATTGATAGGTTTTCCCTAAATAGAAAATCCTAATCCAAAGTTATAAGAGATGAATCTTTAATTTTATATTAGTTTGTGTTAATTATGGTTAGAATATGTTAATTGGAGGCTAATGGATGGATTATATGTGATTGGTTTGATGTACAGATTAAAGAATTGGAAAGTTGCTATTTTTGCCTACTTTGAAAACTTTGGTGGCAAAGTGTGTAATACAAGTGATTTGAAGTGCTGGTGAGTTTAATATGCATCATTAAATGTGTTGAATTATGGAAACCAACCATGAAAAATGCCATTTTGGCCGAATGCCTTTTGAACCATTGCCTTTGAATTTTTGCTTGTTTTTCTTCATATTTCATAAGTCAAATTGATCCATTGGATATTGTTTATTGTTGGAAATCAAATACTTATTGAATAACCTACATTGTGTACTTATTGATTGATATTGGGTATAATTATATCTCCAAAATGCAACTTAGATATAAGGATGCAACATACATATACATGCCAAACTTAATTTACAGTACCATGGAACCTCTATTATGTACAATATTTACAAATACTTTAGATTTGGAGTTTACATAATACTAATGTCAAAACTTCCACGGCGAGGATAAGATGCCAATGGAATACGATCCT
>CANXYC011460956.1:0-15510 GCA_948193065.1 Aleurites moluccanus
GAATACACAAGAATGTCATCAATAAACACAATGACAAACTTGTCCAAGAATGGCCTGAACACCCTATTCATCAAATCCATGAATGCAGCTGGTACATTAGTCAATCCAAATGGCAACACTAAGAACTCATAGTGTCCATATCGGGTCCGGAATGCTATCTTCGATACATCCTCATTCCGAATTCTCAATTGATGGTACCCCAATCTCAAGTCTATCTTGGAGAAATGACTTGCACCTTGAAGCTGATCAAATAAATCATCAATCCTTGGCAAAGGATATTTGTTCTTGATAGTCACCTTGTTGAGCTGCCTGTAGTCGATACATAATCTCATAGAACCATCCTTCTTTTTTACAAAGAGTACAGGTGCTCCCCATGGTGAACTACTGGGTCTAATGAATCCCTTGTCAAGCAGATCTCGCAACTGAGTCTTCAACTCTTTCAACTCCACTGGTGCCATACCATAAGGAGGAATAGAAATCGGACTTGTGCCAGGTAACAACTCTATACCGAATTCTATCTCTCTATCCGGTGGAAAACCAGGCAACTCTTCAGGGAATACATCCGGGAACTCATTGACTATAGGAATCTGCTCCATACTCTTCACTTCCTTACTAGTGTCCCGGACATATGCCAAATATCCTTGGCAACCCTTTTTCAACAATCTCCTTGCCCCAATGGCAGATATCCTATTATACGGTACTTCACTCCTTTCCCCTTGGAACTCAAATTCCTCACCCGAATGTGGCTTAAAGATAAGCTTCTTCCTATTACAATCTATAATGGCATAGTGCTTGGATAACTAATCCATGCCCAAAATCATATCGAACTCCAATACTAGCAACTCAATCAAATCTGCGTCCAAGATCATACCACCTATGCTAACCACCAATGATGGATAGGAGTTCTGAACCTTAATCTCCTCCTCCAAAGGAGTAGACACAACCAATACATTCTCAAGCAAAACACAAGGCATATGCAACTTCTTAGCAAAGCAAGATGATACAAATGAATGCGTAGCTCCTGAATCAAACAATACCCTAGCATTCAAAGCTTGAATCATAAGAATACCTGTAACCACAGTGTTAGATGCTTAGGCTTCATGTTGTGCTAAGGCAAAATTTCTCCCTCTGCCTCTACCCATAGAAGATGATCCGGAGGCCTGAGACTCCTGCTGACCTAATCCTCTACCGGCCTCAATAGTTCTGCCCAGATTACCTCTACCTCCTCCTGGTTGCTGACCAATGCTCCTCTCTCTGCTCATCTGAACTATAGCCTGAGAAGCCTGATGCCTAACTCCAAAAGAATGTTGTGGACAATCCTTAAGAAGTTGACCATGCTGTCCACATCCATAGCATGCACCTGATGCATAAAAGAAAGGTCCTCTATGAAGCTTGACACATGCAGGACAAGAAGGATTAGTCCTAGGTGGTGCTAAACTGGCTGTACTGTAGCTCACTTGAGGAATAAATCTAGAGGGATTCAGCCTCTGCTAATGGTCCTCTAAATCCCCCTCTAGCAACTGATTGAGGTACAATATTCATACTCTTCACCCCACTGTCTTGCTTAGAAGAGCTCCCAACCTTGGCCTTTTTCTTCTATTCTCTCTCGGATCTGGCTTCCATTTCTCTGTTCTCTATCACTCATGTTTTATCCACTAGCTTGGAATAAGAGTCAAATTCAAGAGCAGCTAAAACTTTAAATAACAGAGCCACCAATCCCCTACGGAACCGTTGAATCCTTGCCGCTTCTGTAGGCACAAGAGCTGGAGCAAACTTACTTAGCTGGTTGAATTTCTTCGCATACTCTGATACAGTCATACCCGGAGTCTGAACCGACCTTTCAAACTCCATAGATTTAGCATCCCTGACACTCTCTAGAAGAAACTCATCAAGGACCAATTCTTTAAATCTCTCCCATGACAACTCTTCATTATCCCGAAGTATACCAGAAATGCTTCTCTTGAGCCAGTCTTTCGCTTCAGCCTTCATTAAATATCTAGTAAACTCAATGGCTTTCCTATCAGGAATCCTCAAAATCTGAATCTTCTCTTCTATCTCTTCCAGAAAATCTGTAGGATCCACCTCACCTCGATACTCTGAAGGCTTGAGCTTCAGAAACTTCTCAAATGAAACCTCTTAAACCTGATGTACCACTGCGGGCGGGGGTAGAGGAACTGGAATATCTAGAATTGCTTGAACCGGAGGAGCCTGCTACTGCCTCTACTGAGTAATAAACTCAGTTAACACCTCATAATTTCTTTGCAGCTGATCTAACTACTGAGCCATATGAGCCACATCTACTGGTGGCACAGGAGGAACCTCACCTCCTCTATCCCCACCAACTGAACCCTCTTCAGAAGGTAAATCCCACCTAGGACGGCCTCGTCCTCGTCCTCTGCCGAGACGTGGAGGCATCTCGATACTGATAAGAAGAACAAACATATCAGACTCACTACGCACACTTAACGCAGATATATATATCAAAGGAAGACACAATTGAACGAGACATGATCCTATGCTTCGTAGTTATCTTAATCAACTCTTATACTAGTGCTCATGCATCTCTATCTATCTTTTATGTTAAGTATTATAAACTTAGTGCTCTGATACCACCTCTGTCACACCCCAACTCCAGTGGTACGACGGTCTTAGGGCAAGGGTAGGCTTAAGGCTACCATAAACCCGTAGAACTCACAAATCATGAATCTCATATACCATTAAATCAATTACAACATCATACATTATCATACAATGATCATACAATGATCATTTCATACATATAATTAAGCATCAATCATATCTTTTCCATTACCATTGCATATCTTTCTCTTGTTCCTTAATGATCAAAAGATGCATCTCACATCACTAAGGAACAAGAGTACCCCAAAAAGGTAATAATCATACATCAAAATATACTAGTATCCTTAAATGACTAACTACGGAGCTCTAGAGTACACTCCCATTACATATTGTATCATAATATCATTAATTTAATATACAAAATATCTCAAGATCATTACAATGTAGCTTCTTGGAATAAATAAGTCAAGAAGCCCGATCCTCTCTATTAATTCCCTCACGAGCTATGCTATCACCTGAAATCCATAGAAGAGGAGTGAGCCTTCAACTCAGTAAGATATGAACATTTATATCAAAAATCTAAATATCGAATCATGGATATGAAAAATAATTTATACATATAGGCATGAAGGAATAATAAGCTTTACTTGAAGGAAACATGGTTCTCATAATAATTTGGCTATATCAAATCATGTCATAAATCAAATCATGGTTCATTTATAGAACATGGAATGCCCACAAAGAATGGCATTATCAAATCTCATCTGATAGAACTAATCTCATATCATAACATACGTATCGGTAGCCTTGCTACCTTAACGTGCACACATGTTTGGCCAAGCATGCGCCTAGAGCTCATGTCCCCCTCTAGGTGGAACACTGATAAAAACCCTATCAGCTGGGCTCCCAAAATGCACTATAGACCAATGAATTTACTCTCATTGGGAAGAGCGTTCTATCCATGGGTCATGGGGTTTCAATTCCATAGAAAACATATTGGTCGCAAGACCATCATCATATAACATCATTCAAATCGGGTTCACAAGCAAGAAATATATAGACTTGATCCAAGAAGGTTGATTAAGCCATTCACATTATACAAGTATATAATATATACAATAGGATAATCAAATATAAGTATACTTGGTCATTTTAATTTCAAGGAACAATAATTAAATAGGATGTTCATACTTACCTTAATATAATTTCTCTTGAAATTTCCTTTAGCAAAATCCAATCCTATCTCTTCAATTTATTTGATTTCCTCCTCCTAAGAAATTTTCTCAAATATACAAAATTAGGGTTTTCTCCAAATCAATAATATTTACCATGATTTCCAAATAATTAATTATCTTAGAGTTTCTATTCTTAATTTCCAATAATAATTTTATTTATCTCTTTAAGAAAAATTATGCATTTAATTTCAGAGTTACTATTCATGGCAATCTCACCAATCTGATCTCCCCCACATTAATTATCATTAATGACTTCAGATTTGCTTGCAATAAATTCTATATACCCAATGTTAATTATCCTAACTCATAGACTTAAATAAATCCAAAGAAAATAGTTTAAGAAGAAAATTTACCTTATTTTCTTCAAATTGAACTTTCTTAGATTACTGCTCAAATCAGATGATTTCTGCCTTAATATAGACTAATCTAAAAGTCTAATGCATTAATTTAATTATTAATGCCTTAGAAAATAAAATGATATTAATCTGAGAAAAAGACTGAACATCAACGAAGAAAGAAGGAAAGAAAAAAATCATGAAAAATGATTCTGGCCTGCTGGGATTAAATAGACGCTGCCCCAGAAACACACTTGCCAGCCCGCCTCGCAAATCCTGCCTCGGCAGAGCTACCTTGCCTAAGTCAGCTCGCCATTCCCACTTCGCATTTCCCAGCTTGCACTTTCTAGCTCACCAAACTTGATCCAGCAATGCCACTTTGCTATGCTGCCTCGTTAGACTCTCCTCGCGAACTCTTCCTTGCATATGCCACCTCGGCAATGCTTCTTCGCCTCTTCGCAAACTGCCACTTCGCATATTCCTTCTTCGCATAATGCCACCTTGCCTTTCCTCTTCGCCAAACCTCTTTGCCTAACCTCTTCACCAAACTCTCTTCGCCAAACCTCTTTGCCTAACCTCTTCACCAAACTCTCTTCGCCAAGCCTCTTCTCCAAACTCTCTTCGCCAAACCTCTTCGCACATGCCACCTCGCATATGCCTCTTCACCAATTGCCACCTCAGTAATCTTATCTCGCCACTTCGCCACTTCGCATTGCTGCTCGCAAAATGCCACTTCGCATTTTGCCGGCTCACCACCCCAAGACTTCTTTAAGTTGAACCTTTCCTGAACATCTCATACTTAACCAGCTCGCAAATGAGCTACAAATATTCAAACTTACTAATTCTTTCTGCCACTTAAAATCAACATGCAGGGGCACAACAAATCAATATTTCAAATCATAAAGACTATCACATAGACTATGATGACTCTCCAAAAGTCACCCAGACTTCTGCCCTAAAATCCAACCGAACAACCCTAAGAAAACCACTCTCTACTGAGACATGCCTATCCAAAAATTCTAAAATTTTACAATCATCATCTCAACATACAAAGGAACATTTTTCATGTTCACATCTTTAGCTAATTCTATCTCAGTCATTCCCAGTAATTTCAAACAGATACTGCATTCCTGCAGCAACACTCAACCAGACCAGCCTTGCTTAAGTAGACACAACTCATCACACATACCATTTTACAGAATTACAGCTAAGAATAAATTAACAACTTTTATGTTTTGCACTTTACCAAATTATCTCTCTAAGAACAAGCAATTACCATCATAAATCATGCAACTTGCAAAAATCTGGAATTCTAAAATTCTCAACATTCATATTTGAAATTAATTCTTCTACATACAAAATCAATAAAAACACTACAAAATGGCAGATATTACACATTATATCTTCCGTTATATAAAAAATAAAATAAAGAAAAATACTGAAATGCCCCTCTCCTTTTGTTCCAGAATATTCAGCCCCATGGGCTTGATTGGAATTGAACTGGATTTTTTTTTGGTTTAAACTTTATTGAATTGGGCTAAATCAGGTTTGGACTTGTTTGAATTATGCTAAAAAATTTTGGTTTTTCTATTTTGGGCCTACAACTCACACATTAATTTAATCACAAAATAATATTAATTAAAATTAAAATAAAACAATAATTAAATGCCAAAAATTTAAATTAAAAATTATTTTTTCTTCCTTATTTTGTCAAAATATAGATTTTTTAAATTATAAAATTTTTATTTCTTTTTAAATTTTAATTGTTATTAATATTTTAATCAAATTGATAAAAACACTAAAATCCTATATTTTTAAAAGAAATATATTTTTTTTTTAAAATGTTGGACAAAATATGGTGTCTACAGTTGCCCCTCTTTACTAGTTTTTCGTTTCAAAAATGAAACGGAAAATGAGTAAAGATAAAAGACACATATTTTGGCCAGACAAACTAAAACAAAATCCTACTTGACTCTAGATAACATGATAAACATCGAATTGCAGAAAACTATTTTTTTTATTTTTGATTATATATATATATATATATATATATATATATATACTAATTTTAAAAATGACATAAAAATTAAATCAGACATGGCAATAAAAAGTAAATCTTGAAAATAAAATCAGGCATGGCTTGAAAAATAAATTGGGCACAGCTTGAAATTTAAAATGGCAGGAAATTAAAATGCATGAATCTTAATCATTTAGTGCATGACATGAAATTAAAATGATAAGAATTTTTTTAAAAAAATGCATGAATTTGAACCATTCAGTGCATGAATTGAATTTAAATGACATAAAATTAAAATGCATGAATCTTAATCATTTATTGTATGATAGTAAATTAAAATACATGAATCTTAATCATTCATTGCATGACATAAATTTAAATAGCAGGAAATTAAAATGCATGAATCTAAATCATTCAGTGCATGACAGAAATTTAAATGGCAGGGAATTAAAATGCATGAATCTGAATCATTCATTGCATGACGGAAATTTAAATGACAGAAAATTAAAATGCATGAATCTGAATCATTTAGTGCGTGACAGGAAATTTAAATGGCAATAAATTAAAATGCATGAATCTGAATCATTCATTGTATGACAGAAATTTAAATGGCTGGGAATTAAAATGCATGAATTTGAATTATTCAATGCATGACATGAAACTTAAAATGCATGAATCTGAATCATTCAGTGCATGACATGAAATTTAAAATGCATGAATCTGAATCATTTAGTGCATGGCAGGAAATTTAAATGGCAGTAAATTAAAATATATGAATCTGAATCATTCATTGCATGACATGAAATTTAAAATGCACAAAAAAAAAATTAAAATGCATGAATCTGAATCATTCAGTGCATGGCAGGAAATTTAAATGGCAGTAAATTAAAATGCATGAATCTGAATCATTCATTGCATGGCATGAAATTTAAAATGCACAGAAAAAAAATTAAAATGCATGAATCTGAATCATTCATTGCATGACAGAAAATTTAAATGGCAGGGAATTAAAATGCATGAATCTGAATCATTCAATGCATAAAAGGAATTTAAATAACAAAAATTTACATAACTTAAAATCATAAGATCATCTCGTCTTGCCCCCTCTTTAGGAATTTTCTATATTTGAGCGAAGTATGGAGCTCAATATAGAAAATAAGTAAAGAAAGAGCTGGATCATGGTTAGGGTTGCTTTTGTAAGGATAATTAACTTACTGAAATACATCCTGAACTGATATATATATATATATGAGTATAAAATCCAATCAGCATTTAACAATATAAATTGTGTCATTGGTGGACCAAAGGATGATAGTTATATGAGCCGGCTCTCACATTGGGGAGACATTCGGACTAGATAGAGAGTCAAACTTGAACCTGAGAATATCGAATGCTACCTTAAATCCTGATGAAATGAGAGGGAAAAACAAGGTAAAGAAAAGGAAAGGCATGAGTATGGTGCTTTCTGGATTTGAGATGTTAACGAATGGTCTTTGTGTGCCCCTAAACATGTCATTCCTCCATTCATGGTATTTACCCTCAAACCCCCCACTTTGATTTGAAATACATAAATATATTCTTGTACCAGACTTCAACGCGCAGATACTATCTGTCAAATGTGATTTATTCCTTTTACTAAGACTCAGATTAACAAATCAGTAAAGTAGAATTATTTTCAAATATTTGCTAAAATAATGTTTAACATGTATAGCCAGACTGGAAACTGGTAAATTTATTGGAAAAAAAAAACATCTAGCAATAAAGAAGTATTATTTGAAAATGAATGTTGTTTGTTTTTTTTTAGTAATATTGAAAAGAAAAAGAAGAGAGGGAGGGATAAAGAAAATGATATTGTTGCTCCTGCATGCTGACTTTGTCTGAACTGTAGAATATCATGAATGATTATTTTCCAGAGTTGAATGATAATTGACTTATGTATCTGTTCGACATACCCCTTATTTCTTCCTTCCACTAACATCCCCAGTTGCTTTTGCCCCTGTAATCGCCCATAACATATTTGCCCTCGTAATTCCCCACTTAGTTTTCAAGGAAATTTCATTCCGAGTTTTTATCCCTTTTTTTTTTTTTTTGCCAAGAACGCCCTTTTTGGATTTTCATTCTTACTTCTTTTTTTATTTTTATTTTTTGTCAAGAACGCCCTTTTCGGAATTTCATTCTTGCTTTTTTTTGGCCAAAAATGCCCTTTTTTGGGTTTTCATTCTTTCTTTTTATATGTGCATGTAGAAGCGAAAAAAAAAAGTAACAATGAGCAAAAACATCATTCTATTAAATATCAGGCATAATATATTTTTACAGCATCTGTATTTACAGGCCTAAGGACATCTTCTTCATCCATGCTGGTTAAAATAAGGGCTCCTCCTGAGAATGCTTGCTTCACTATATATGGGCCTTCATAATTAGGTGCCCATTTGCCCCTTGGGTCTTCTTGATTTGGCAAAATTTTCCTCACAACCAGATCTCCAGGCTGAAACTCTCTTGGGCAGACTTTCTTATTATAAGCATTGGCCATCCTTCTCTGATATAGTTGTCCGTGACAAATAGCATTTAGGTGTTTTCTATCTATCATATTTAATTGCTCGTATCGAAGCCGAGCCCATTATGATTCTCCTAATTCAATTTCCATCAACACTCGTAAAGAAGGGATTTCCACTTTAATAGGAACAACTGCTTCCATTCCATAAACAAGTGAATATAAAGTTGCCCCAGTAGATGTGTGAACTCTAATGCGGTAAGCATGCAACGGGAAAGGCAACATTTCATGCCAATCCTTGTAAGTGATTACCATATTTTAAATAACCCTTTTGAGATTTTTGTTAGCTGCCTCTACTGCTCCATTCATCTTCGGCCTATATGGACTGGAATTGTGATGCTTGATTTTAAATTGCTGACATAACTTCTGGATCTGTGCCCGTTTAAATCCTGAGCATTATCTGTGATCAATCTTTCAGGTAACCCGTGACGACATATTATATCACATTTCAAGAATCGAGCAACTGCCCCCTATGTCACTTGAGCGAATGAAGCAGCCTTTACCCATTTACTAAAGTAATCAATTGCCACAAGAATAAAACGATGCCCATTTAATGCTTTCGGGGTAATGGGCCCTATCACATCCATTCCCTACATTGAAAAGGGCCATGGTGCCACCATATTGTATAAAGCATGAGGAGGAGCATGAATTTTATCCGCATATATTTGACACTTGTGACACTTTCGGACATAATTGATACAGTTTGTTTCCATAGTAAGCCAAAAGTATCCTTGTCTTTGAATCTATCTTGCCATCATATGGCCACTGGCATGGGCACCACAATTTCCTTCATGAATTTCAAACATTAAAGATTGCACTTCTTTTGCATCCATACAGCGCAACAACTCGCGCTGTGATCCTCGTTTATAAAGAACTCCACCACTTGGAAAGTACTCAAGGAAAGTTTGATGAATCCATTTCTTCTCATGTTTATTAGCCCCAGGGGGTATTTTCGATGCAGAGCATACTATTGAATGTCATAGAACCAAGGACGACCATCCAATTCCTCTTCGATCACCATATAATAAGCAGTAGTAGATTTGGCCACAGTTCTTGAAGGTTGCACTATACTGCTCTCTTTAATTTTCATCAAGGCCGCTAAAGTAGCCAATGCATTAGCAAATTGATTCTTGTCACGATTCAAATGATTGAAAGTAATTTCTTCAAACTCTTCAAGAAGTTGAGTGAGGTATTTTTGATGCGGGATTAACTTGGGATCCCTTGTTTGTCAATCACCGTTCACCAGATAAATTATCAAAGTTGAATCTCTGAAAACCTTCAACTTCTTTATGTTCAGTTTAATGGCTGCTAATAATCCACTGACACATGCCTCATATTCTGCAATGTTATTAGTAACCTCAAAACACAATTTCGTAGCTACTGGAAATTGCTTCCCATCAGGAGAAATGAGAACTGACCCAATCACACTTCCAGACAAGTTGACAGCACCACCAAAGTACATTGTCCATATATCATCTGAATCCAACACTTCCTCCTCAATTGCATTGATGTACTCATCAGGGAACTCAAACTCCAATGCTTCATATTCATCCAAAGGGTTCTCAGCTAAGAAATCGGCAATAACACTACCTTTAACTGCTTTGCGGGTCATGTACTTCACATCATAAGGAGACAACATGGCTTGCCATTTGGCAATTTTTTCGGGTACATAAGGCCTTTCTAAAACATATTTGATAGGATCCATCCGAGAAATGAGCCAAGTGGTGTTATTCAACATGTATTACTTTAAACGATGAGCAGTCCATGCCAAAGCACAGCAAGTACGCTCAAGTGTCGAATAACGAGTTTCATAAGCTGTAAACTTCTTGCTCAAGTAATAAATGGCTCTTTCTTTCTTACCAGAATCATCATGTTGCCCCAAGACACATCCCATAGAAGTAGGTAGAACTGCCAGATATAACAGAAAAGGTTGCCCTTGTACTGGTGGCACTAAAACAAGAGGATTTTGTAGATATGACTTAATTTTATTGAAGGCTTTCTGACACTTTGCATCCCAACCTCCGATGTATTTTTTCGTAAAAGGCGAAAAATCGGCTCATGGGTGGCAGTCAAATTGAAAATGAAACGAGAAATATAATTCAACTTTCCCATGAAACTTCTGACTTCTTTCTCTGTTTTTGGGGCTGACATGCTTTGGATTGCCTTAATCTTATCTGGATCAACTTCAATACCATCCTTGCTAATAACAAAACCCAAAAGCTTCCTTTTTATAGCTCCAAATACACATTTATTGGGATCAAGGCGCAACTTGTATTTACGAAGCCGTTTAAACACTTTTTGAAGTACAGCTACATGACTCTCTCTTGCTTTAGATTTGATTACCATGTCATCCACATAACACTCAACTTCCTTATGCAACATATCATGGAATAAAGCCACCATAGCACGCTGGTAAGTTGCTCCGACATTTTTCAAACCGAAAGGCATTACCCTATAGAAAAATGTGCCCCATTGCGAAATGAAAGTGGTTTTTTCCTTGTCACCCTTATTCATCTTAATCTGACTATAACCAGAGAAACCATCAACATATGAACATCTTTCCTGACCCGCTGCATTATCCATTAAAGTGTCTATGTGTTGAAAGGGGAAAGTCATCCTTCAAACTACAATGATTCAGGTCCCTATAATCAACACACATGCGTACCCTGCCATCTTTCTTCATTACAGGGACTACATTAGTCGCCCATTCGGGGTATTTCACAACATCTAAGAACCCAACCTCATACTGCTTCTTTATCTCATATCTAATTTTGAACTGGATATTAGGAGCCATTCGCCTCAATTTCTGCTTGACTGGTTTAACTCCAGACATGATAGGGATTTTATGAGTAACAATTTCTGGATCAAGACTAGGCATGTTGTCATAAGACCATGCTAGTAATTCAAGAAATTCCTTAAGCAACATCAACACTTTCTCTGTCTCTTCGTACCTCACTATTTTCACCTCCCTAACTTCCTCTTTTGTTCCCAAATTAAATGTTTCAACTGTATCTCCAACTGGTTCTATACCTATCTCCAATTTGTCAACCAATCTCTCTAACTCCTTTGACACCTCTATCTCATCACCCTCATCTGAAACTTCCTCATTCATGGTATTTACAAGTCTTTCAAAGTCAAGTGCAGGAATCTCAGTATCAGATGAACATGGTTCCATGATAAGTGAGTCATTCTCCCTGAGCGCAATAAAAAGCAAGGAAACAAATAGGAGATGACACAGTTATTAAATTGGAAAAATTTATGGCAACAAAAATTAACAGATAACACATAGAAAACATGAAAAATGGGAAGTTTCCTAAGGAATTCATTAAGTATATTGCTGGATGACATAGTAAAAAAATGACAAGAAATAAAGTAAAGAAACACAAAAAGGATGGAAATTCAATTATCCAATAATGGCTATAACATGAATAACATTACTCAGCAAAGACTTTCGGCAATTCAAAAATCTCCCAATTAGTCAAGGTCTGATCCTCAGTATCTAGAATAATCCAGTGAATGATATCACCCTCTATAGCAATAACATTGATTGACAATTTTCCAAACTGCTCCACCTTCTTACCGGTGACCTCCTCTATCACTGGTAAAGCATTAATTACAGTAGCTAGGATCGAAAAAGTCTCATAGATGTGAGGAATGAATGCACTTCAATCTTCTACAAATATGTTATCCCAACGTTGATCTCTTGCAATAAACCGATGCCAATGAGAGGAGTATCCAGTATATCCCAAACCTGCTCTGTTTTCTACTTTGACTGGTAAAACAGGCTCCACTATGCCTTGAAGTCTGACCCCTAACCCTTTGCCTGGTTGAAACCCTTGTCGACTCATCACTTTAGAAACCATGTTAGATGCATTGGAAAACTCTAAATCAAAAGTCTAGTATGAACTTTCAATTGCTTGTTCCGCAACTTCAATATAGAGAAAAGACTGTGGTTTAGAAATCAAAATATCCTCTTCTCCCTTAACTGTGATCAACTTCCCATCCATCACATACTTAAGCCTTTGATGTAGGGATGAAGGTATGGCTCTAGCAGCGTGAATCCAAGGATGCCCCAACAATATGGTATAAGCTAGCTCAATATTCATTACCTAAAAAGTCACCTGAAAAGTACAAGCCCCAATCTGTACTGGTATATCCGTATCTCCCATCACTTCTCTGCGAGTGTCATCGAAAGCTCTTACGACCATTTGACTTGGCCTCAGAGTAGTCATATCCACCGAAAGTCTTGCAAGTGTTGAATGAGGTAGTACATTGAGAGCTGAGCCATTATCAACCAATACTTTAGCTACTGTACACCCCAAACTTTTGACTGTAATATACAATGCCTTAGTGTGATGAATTCCGTTGGATCAATTTCATCATCAGAGAAAGACATAAAGTTACTGTCTTGGATCTGGCTCACTAGCTTCTTAAACTTCCGCTCCGAAATGTCAGGAGCAACATAGGCTTGATCTAAAACTTTCTGTAAAGCATCCTTATGAGTCTTAGACCTCAAAATTAGAGCTAACAGAGAAATGCATGAGGGAGATTTCCTTAACTGCTCAACAATATTGTAGTCACTCTGCTTCATTATCTTTAAAAACTCATCTTCATCTTTCTCTTCTTTGCCCTTACTAGCAGCAGCCTCCTTACCTTTCTTTTCCTTCTCTGCTTCCTTGGTTAGGTTAACTTCATCTAGAATAATCAAAGGCTCTTTAACCTGAGCTTTCCCTTTCCTTAACCTATCTAGATCTTCTGGGGCATAACACCTACCACTCTTAGTGACATAATCTACACTCTGTCCCTTTTCCTCTTGAATAAGCTCTGAGTTGGCTAATGGGGTGGTATTTTGTGGCCTGGTGGGAATGTTTGGGTCAGGATTTGACATTGGTTGGGCCATCCGACTAATTATGGATGGGGGTCCCACATAAGTGATCCTCGATTTTTGAAAGGATTGTGTTTGAGGGGACTGTTGTTGGGATGTTGGGCTATGAAAGGAAATGATAGAAGGAGAATAGTTGACTGCTCTGGTAGTGCTACTAAAAGTAGGCGGTGTATGCATTTGGAAGTTGTAATTCCATGGGATAGCATGAGTGTTGGTCATTGGAAGTTGCACTGGAGCTGTAATTACAGCTACTGGAGGTGATTGTGTATGGTGTAGGCTAGGATTAATATTTTCAAAGGTTTGGATTATTGGTTGGGAACCCTCAAAGTTGATCACATTAGCATCTTCGACCCGACACACCCTCCGAGGGTCTTTTGCTTCCATTTCAACAACATTCACCGACCCACTCCCTCCAATGGTGTTGTGATTAGGCAAAGGATTAGTACTGATGTTTGGTGATGACCCGTCTCCTTCGATCTTTAATGTAATATCTACCATTTTGAAGTGTATTTATCAATTTTATATGTTTGGTGAATTTTAAAATTTTAAATGAGAATATTGAAAATTTCAGAAAATTTTTGTTTTGGGTTGCAACATAATTCAGTGTTGACCATTACTTGCTCTTAAAGACATAATTTGATAAAGTGTAAAATATGAAAGTTGTTAATTTATGTCTTAGCTATAACTCTGTAAAATGATTTGGTGAAATTCCGAATGTGTGATGAGTTGTGCCTATTTGAGAAAGGCTGGTTTGGTTGAGAATTTCTGCAGGAATTTGGGTGACTTTTAGAGGGTCACTACTGTCTGTATGTAGATTAGTTTGATATGAAATTTGATATGTTGTGTTCCTGCTTGTTGATTGTAAGTGGCAAGAAGAATTGGTAGGATTTTTATAGCTCTTTTGTGAGCTAGCTTAAGGTGGGATGTTCAGGCAAGAGTTAACTTGGAAGTATTTGGTTATGGAGAGCCAGGCTTAAGCGAGAAGGCATTTCGTGAGTTGGCAATGCGAGGCGGCATTATGGCAAAGTAGCAAAGAGGTACTATACGAGGAGGCATTGTGCGAAGAGAGATGTGCGAGGCGACAGTTCGCGAAGAAGTGAAGAGGCGAAGGAGCATTGCTGAGGTGGCTTATGCGAGGATGAGTTGCAAGGAGAGTCTGGCGAGGCAGCATACGCGAGGTAGCATATGCAAGCTGGAATGTGCGAGGCAGCAATGTCGGATCAAAGATGGCGAGCTGGCAAGTGCGAGCTGGGGACTGCGAAGTGGGAATGGCGAGCTGGTTAGGCGAAGTGGTCTTACCGAGGCAGGTCTCGTGAGGCGAACTGGTCAGCGTGTTTCTGGGCAGAGGCTTATTTAACCCCAGTAACCAGCCAGCGATTTTCACGATTTTTTTCTTTCGTTCTTCCTTTGTCAATTTCAGTCGTCTTCTCCAATTTGTTCCATATTTATTCTAAGGCATTAAGGCTTAGAGCAATGCAATAGACTTCCAGATTAGTCTATTATTAAGGTAGAATCATCAATTTGAGTTCAGTTTTGCAGAAAACTCAGTTCGAAGGAAAATAAGGTAAATTTTCTTCTTGAATTATTTTCTTTGGATTTATCTAAGTCTATGGGTTAGGATAATTAATTTGGGGTATACAGAATTTATTGCTAGTGATCTGAAGAAATTAATGGTAATTAATGTGGGAGAATTTTTGGAGGTTAAACTGCTGTGAACAGTAACTCCGAAATTTAATGTGAAAATTAATGCAGTTTTTCTTTAAGAGAATTAATGGGATATTGTTGGGAATTAAGAATAGAGATTCTAAGATAATTAATTAATGAAAATCATGTGAAATATCATTAATTTGGAGAACCCTAATTCTCGTGTACTTGGGATTTTCTTAGGAGGAGAATTCAGAATTTGA
>CANXYC011461195.1:0-14107 GCA_948193065.1 Aleurites moluccanus
ATAATTTAATATGATTAAATTAATTATCTAATTTAATTATTTACATATGATGTATTTAATTAAATTAGGACCATTGGATTGTGTTAATATTATGATCAATAAGTCCAAGGTCAAAGGAGTGTGTTTGACCTTTCATTAATGGCATTATTATCATTAGACTTATTGTTTTAATCTAAACCATTAGATTAAAACCTAATTAATTAAGGGCCATATAAATATGATGAGATCATAATTAAATAAAACCCTAAGTCATAAATCACATCCCTTGGCCGAAAATATTGAGAGGAAAATTAAGAAAGAATTCGGCCACCATTCCTTCTCCATTCAAACCGAAAATCCTAAGGCTTGCAACTAAGGATTTTTGGCACCTCTTTCCTAAAAGCTTGTTGTTTGATCTTTATGTGGATTACTAGTCGGGCTTTCCTCATCTTTTGGGAAAGATAGTGGTTTTCTACAACCCTTTCTTAGTGATCAAGTGAAAAAAAAGTTTTCAAACACAAAGGTAAAGATCTTGATCTTTTAATTAATCTTCAATTTTAATCAACATAGAGATCTTGGTTTGAGATTTTTTTTTTAATTTTTCCGCTGTGCCTAACGGCCTAAATCCCAATATAGGCTATCTTAGGATGATCTGAAAAAACTCCTAAGATTGCCCTTAGGGAGGTATCCTAAGGCTATCTTAGGAAGGTCTGAAAAACCTCCTAAGACTACCCTTAAGGAGGTATCCTAAGGCTATCTTAGGAATGTCTGAAAAAGCTCCTAAGGCTATCCTTAGAAAAGATACTTTGTTAGATTTAAGATGTGAATCCCAAGGATGCTCTAGGATGGCTGATTCTATAAGAGAAACCTACTTTGTAATAGGTTTTGAAGAAAGAGGTCCTAAAGATGCCTTAGGATGGTTGCTATATGTTGGAAAGGATAAATACTATCGATGCCGTAGGATGGTTGACTTTAGAATTGAGAAACCTAAATGTGTTCTAGGTTTTAAAGTATAAATACTAAGGATGCCCCAAGATGGTTGACTATAGAAATTGGAAATCTAAATCTGCTCTAAGTTTTAAATTATAAATCTTAAGGTTGCCCAAGGATGGTTGACTTTAGAAATGGGAAACCTAAATCTACTCAAAGTTTTAAAGTACAAATCTTAAGGATGCCCCATGATACTTAACTTTACAAATGAGAAACCTAACCCTACTATAGGTTTATGCTGATGCTAGATAGAAATGTGAATCATAATCCTAGGATAGTTGAATTTAGAAAAGGAGAAACCTAACTTTGTTATAAGTCTTAGAATGAAGGATCCTAACTTTATGCTAGTTAATAAGAATGTTTTGTTGAAAATGATATTGATTCTATGATAAGCATACAGGATGAAAATTGATGCCGGTACTATGCTAAGCACACAAGATGAAAGTTCAGAGTTTTTTTTTTTGAGAAAAGGGTTTTGGCTTCAAGCATCTTTCAGGATGAAGTTGTGTGAAAAAGGAATTTTTTATTTATTTCAAACATGTTTATAATAAAATTGAATGGAAAATGGATTTTTATTTCAAACATATTTTAGGATGAAATCAGGTGGAAAATGGATTTTTATTTCAAATTATTTTCAGAATGAAATTAGGTGAAAAATGGATTTTGGTTGCTAATGGATGCATGGGCTTAAAAATGATTTTGTTTTGCCGATGGCTGCTTGGGCTTAAAATGATTTTGGTTGCCAACGACTGTTTGGACTTAAAATGATTTTAGGACAGGTTCAACTTCAGATATCTTTACAAGTTGGAAATGAAAAGAGTGAGACTTCAAGTATATTTAAAAATCGAGGAAATGATATGTGACTTTTGAACTTTTAAGTTAGAGGACATAATACGTGGCTTAGGAAATTTTCCCAAAGTATGAAGAAATAATATGATGCAATTTAGGATGCCCTAAATTTGAATAGAGTTTGATGAAATCTGAGATGTTTCAAATTTGAAAAGGTGGTAACATCGCAATGGAATTTCGAAAGGGTGGCGCTGTTGCCCGGGAATTTTGAATAGGTGGCACTGTTGCCAGACAACTAAAAAAAAGAGTTTGATGTAATAAAAAAAGAGTTTGATGTAATGTAATTTATGATGCCCTAAATTGAAAGAGTTTGATGAGATGCAGGGTCTTAACTCTATGTTAGGCTAGAAGTGAAAATCTAAGCTATTGTAATACCCTAGAAAGTTAAAACTCACATGCATGAATTAGTTATCAGTATATGGATCAAAATTTTTGAAATGATGGGATATAATTTTAGAGACACAATTAGAAAACGAACTAGTTACTTTTCCGGAAAGAGGCAGTGTCGGGAACACTACTGAGAAATTAACAATCCGGTCAACAAAAGAATTTCTGAAGTTGATCTGGGGGCAAAAGATCACCATAATGCATGTGTAATTTTGGTAAAAAGAAAGAAGTGAAAATCATTAGGATTACTGAAAAAGTAACTAATGGCAAAATCGTAAATAAATGGAAGTTTAAGGTGAATAGTAGAAATTAGTCCGTCAGAGTTACATAATGACTTTGGAACCATTTTTATAAATAAGTATAAATTAAAATAAGCTTATTAACTCCCCACTTTGGAATCTAAATCCTGACAGAATTGACAGAATAAATTACAGAAGATTTTGGACAAAAGTGTGATATATGAAAGTTGGAGGAGTTAGTTGTAATTTGCCAAATTGATTTTTATATATATTAAAACAGTTAGACAAAATTTGCATCTTCTTCTTTTTGTTCATCAAGGCCCAACCCTTTCTTCTCACATTTCCATCCAATTTCTTTATTCTTCCACCAAATTTCTTAAAGTAAATTAATAGAAAACTTAAGTATTAACTTAGTTCTTCCCATTTCTATCATCAATTTGCAAGGAAGAGTAAAGGGAATCAAGGAGTATTGAAGGGGAGGATTCAGGTTCCATACTCCATTTAGGTAAGAAGTCAATTTGTTTAGTTTTATTGTTTATTTAGATGATTTGGATGATGAATTTGATGGGTTTTTAGTTAGATTGCATTAATTGATGCAAATTCATAGAAATCCCTAAATTCCTAAACCTACTGGAAGTTGTGTAACTTAGCTATTTGAATTAGTGTTAGATTATGTTAATTGATTTTAGAATATATTAATTGGATGTGAATAGGTAACTAATTGATGATTGGTTGGTGTAGAATTGAAGTTTTGACAAAGGTGTGCTTTATAGCTCATTTGGTGAATTTGGGTGGAATTGGACTTTCCAAAGCTATTTGAAAGTTTAGGTGAGTCTTATATGCATCCTTTTACATGCCACTTGTGTTGAAATTGATATTTGAAACTTGGTGTGAAAGTGTTGCCTTGGCCGAACCACATTTACTATTCACATTGCCTATTTTTGCTTTATTTTTGCCTTATTTTCCATAGCCAATTTGAGCCCTTTTGATGTTGTTTATTATTATTTCTTTGATGCCTATGTTGTTATTGCCAATGTATCCTATTGTTGGTTGTGTTAGGCATGTCAATTTTGCACCCTATCCTAACCTATTGGATGCCATTGTATGCCCACCATATGTTTGATGAAATGCCTAGCTTATTTTATTTTTGGCCTATTGTTTGCATTCCATAGGCCTACCATTTGAATGCCATTATCGCCAGCGACGTTGGCATGCCAATTGGCCTACCGTTTTCCTTCGCTAAACCAACTTTTGTTCCAAGTCTTTGTTGAATACCATACCATGTATCATTGTTTATATGTCACCTTTTACATTGCCATGAACCCTAATGATAATTGTTTGACTGATATTGAACTTATTGATATGGAGGATGCCATTGTTGCATAATGGTATCCATTGATATGTTGTCTCTTGATATTGATCCTAATGTGGCTTGACAGAGCTACCGATCCGACATGGTAGTGGGAAAATATTGTCAGCGATGTGCACATTGTATTATTGGTGCCCTAGCTATGAGGGGTTATGGTCCTGGCCATAAGACCTAATTAGTCTTATGCTCATTGATATTGATATGCTACTGGAGACTTATATATTCACATATGGTCCATACTGATTACTGGAGATTGTATGATTTCATACAGTCCATCCCTTTATCTGTCTTTCCATATGATATCGAGCTTGTACTTTATTCTTTGGCTATTCTGTGACCTATTACAGATTCGGTTTTTTGTTATCTAACCTATTGGTACCATTGCTCTATTATCTACCTACTGTTTATTTGTTGATGCATATAGATTCACTGAGTATCTTATATACTCACCTTTTCTTTATTTACCAATTTCAGGAGAGGAGTAGAGTGCAAAATCCTGTCGTCTATCATCCGAGGATTTCTGCCAACATTACTGATGTATATATTCTGTTTTGTATTATATTTCTGATGTTCATAATCTAGCTGCTCCATGGGGGTATGTATGGGTTATCTAGGAAATGAACATGTATATATGATATTTGATGATAAATGAGTTACATGATGTTCATATGATATGATATATGGAATGTTACAGCCAATTGCAGTAATTTACAAAATGAATTACAGAATAACAGAATGGATGGTAACTAACTAAAATGGATAATATATTGTGGTTTATAGATTGTGCATATGATACTGGGTTCTACTAGTGTCGGTCGCCGTTGGCATCTCCCGTGCCCTAGGACTGTCACGATCTGGAAACGGGTCGTGACAGATGTGGTATCAGAGCTCTAGGTTATAGACAATGGATTTTCAGGTTATAGATGAATAGTGACTAAGTACAAAATGGGGTAAAATTAAGTATACCATGGATCATAGGATTTCTTTTGACGTCTTTGCTGTTATCATCTGTTATATGTCATTATTCTGCTTTTCTGTCATTTTCTGATACTATTTCCATTTTTCTCGATAGATTACAGAGATGTCAGATGATAGGGACAGAGATACTAGGGAGACAGAGGTAGTCTCCAATGAGTCATTAGTGAGAGAGATTGCAGTATCAGAGGGTTCGTCTAGATCCCAACGAACTTCAGAGGATTTAGAGAGGGGCGATGACCCTAGAGAGTGGAGATGATGAGGGGACTGATGGAGTTACAGAGAGAGATGGATGCTTTGAGACGGGAGCGATAGCAGGTACCTCCACTAGCTGCTCCAATAGTAGTGCCTCCACCTGTAGTACCAGAGGCAGTTCCAGTGGCACCGGCTCCTGTGCAGCCAGTAGGGGTTCAAAGGGAGCCCATTGTATAAGGAGGCCATGGAGTGATTGAGGAGGGTGGTGTATTGATGTTTAGCTTTCTAAAGCTAAACTTGCCTGAGTTTAGGGGAGACAGAGGCACGACCTTGTGGATTTCTTGGAGGAGGTAGAGAAGGTAGTGAAGAGACTACCATGTTCTGAGTTGAGAGCAATGGAGTTAGTTGGGTTGTTATTGAAGGGTAAGGCATGGACATGGTTTTCGAGGAGGATGGAGCCCAGGCTTTATGGTGAGCATCCACCCTCATGGGATGAGTTTCGACAGGGGTTTATTGATGAGTTTATTATTGAGGGGGTGAAGACCCATAACCTGATTAGATTTGAGTAGTTAGAGCAGGGAGATAGATCTGTTGAGGAGTATGTGGAGGAGTTTATTAGGTTGTGTAGATATGCTACTCATATTGTACCTAGAGAGGCTGATTTGATTAGTAGGTTTCAGAGGGGTCTTCATGCTGCATTACATAAAGCTTTGTTGGCTACTGAGTTTACTTCTCTAACGACAGTGATTGATAAGGCTACACAGATGGAAGAGAAGTACAAGACAGAGAGGGCTCAGAGGGACCAGAAGAGGACAGGAGGTCCAGGATCTCGAGTTAGGAGGGGGGAGAGCAGCTCCCATCCTAGGCAGACAGAGCTAGTGCCATGGCTTGATCAGAGATCATTTGCTAGTAGTTAGAGGAGGAAGATTCAGACTAGAGGACCGCCAGTAGTTCAGTCAGCACCTGTATATTCTCAGGATTCTTCGAGACTAGCTGTACAGATACCCAACATTCCTAATTATGGGTTTTATGGACGGAGACATAGAGGGGAGTGTTGAAGACAGACTGGTGCTTGTTTGAGGTGTGGCCAGCAGGGCCATTATGCTAACAGGTGTCCATTGAGGGTTGATCAACAAACATCTGTTATGGTTTCTCAGCCAGTAGTACAGGCGAGTCAAAATGTGGGTAGAGAGACTTCAGGCAGAGGCAGAGGTAGGGGAGGACAGGCTCCCAGTGGTAGTCAGGCTCCAGTTTGTAGGGGTCAGGGCAGAGTATTTGCAGTTAACACCTAAGAGGCCTAAAAATCAGACAACGTGGTTACATGTACTATTCTGATTCAGAATGAGATTGCAGATGCCTTATTCGATTCTGGTGCTACTCACTCTTTTGTGTCACCACATTTTGCACCTAAATTGAATAAAGAGAGGAGATTGTTAGATGTGCCTTTGATGATTGATACTCCTATGGGTGATAGTGTTAATGTTGATTATTACTATCCTGACTGTGTGATTGAGATTGATGATAACATCTTGTGTGCTGATTTGATTGAGTTGCCTGTGTAAGAGCTAGATGTTATTTTGGGTATGGATTGGCTTACGAGGCATTGAGTGGTTATTGACTGTTATCGGAAGAGGGTTAGATTCTAGCCTGAGGGGCAGCCAGAGTTTGAGTTTCAGGGTGATATTTGGGAGCATCAATTGTATGCTAAGCTATCCAAATGCCAGTTCTGGCTAACTGAAGTGTGTTTCCTCAGGCATGTGATATGTAAGGATGGTATTATGGTGGATCCTCAGAAGATTGAGGCGGTTGCTAATTGGCCTCAGCCTACCAATGTTTCAGAGGTTCACAGTTTTCTGGGTATGGTTGGATATTACAGGAGATTTATGAAGGATTTCTCCCGAATTGCAGCTCCATTGACTAGATTGATGAGGAAACAGGAGCGGTATGTATAGATTGATGAGTGTGATCATAGCTTTCAGACTTTGAAGTATTGCCTCACCAGCGCTCCAGTGTTGGCATTGCCAGTAGAGGGGGAGAAATTCACTGTGTATTGTGATGCTTCTTGGATTGGTCTGGGGTGTGTATTGATGCAGATTGGTAGAGAAATTACTTATGTTTCTCATCAGTTAAATAAGCATGAAGCAAATTATCCGACACATGATCTAGAGATGGCAGCTGTGATATTTGCATTGAAGATTTGGAGACACTACTTGTATGGATCAAAATGCGAGATATATATTGATCATAAGAGTCAATAATATATATTTCAGCAGAAGGATCTGAATCTTCGGCAGTGCAGATGGGTGGAGTTACTTATGGATTATGATTGTGAGATCCTTTACCACTCGGGTAAGGCTAATGTAGTGGCTGATCCACTAAGCATGAAATCGATGGGTAGTCTAGCTCATATTGTGATTAGCAGGAGGCCTTTGATTCGAGAGATGAGAGAGTTGGCAGATATGGGAGTAGAGTTGGATTTGGGATCCCGGGATCAGAACCAGGCTCTGATAGTCCAATTTCGGGTAAAGTCACTATTACTTGATGATATTAAAATGGCTTAGGATAGGGATCCTAATCTACTGAAGCTCAAGGGAGAGGTACAGAATGGGAAAATGATAGAGTTTACAGTAGAGGATGTGGTGCTAAAGTGTGGAAAGCGCATATGTGTACCGGATTTTGATGGGCTACAGGATCGGATTATGAGAGAGGCTCACTATTCAGCATACAACGTACATCTAGTGATTACCAAGATGTACCATGATTTGAGAGATGTATATTGGTGGCTTGGGATGAAGAGAGATGTGGCTCAGTTTGTGTCTAAATGCTTAGCCTGTCAGCAGGTTAAGTTTGAGCATCAGAAGCCATTAGGGTTGCTTCAAGAGATAGAATTGCTAGAGTGGAAATGGGGTATGGATTTTGTAGTGGGTCTACTGAGGACTACCAGGGGTTATGACTCCATATGGATAATTGTAGACCGTCTAACAAAATCTACTCATTTTCTGGAGGTTAAGATCAGCTACACGGCAGCTCAGTACGCACAATTGTATATGGATAAAATTGTGCGACTTCATGGAGTTCCTTTAATGATTATCTCAAACAGAGGTACACAGTTCACTTCATGGTTCTGGCAGAAGTTTCAGGAGGCCATGGGTACCCAATTACGATTTAGTACTGCTTTTCATCCGCAGACTGATGGGCAGTCAGAGAGGACCATCCAGACTTTGGAGGATATGCTGAGATTTTGTGTTCTGGATTTCAAAGGTAACTGGGATTATTATTTGCCTTTGATAGATTTCTCCTATAACAATAGCTACCACTCTTCTATTGGTATGGCTCCATTTGAAGCACTATATGTTAAGAAGTGTAGATCTCCAGTGTGTTGGGTGGAGCCAAGAGAGAAATAGATTGAGAGGCCAGAGTTGATTAAAGAGACTATGGAAAAGGTGCCTATGATCAGAGATCATATGAGGACTGCCTTCAGTAGGCAGAAGAGTTATGCTGATCCGAAGAGAAAGGATGTACATTTTGCAGTTTGTGATCATGTCTTCCTTAAGGTCTCACCGATGAGGGGTGTTATGAGATTTGGGAAGAGAGAAAAGTTATCACCAAGGTTTATAAGTCCATTTGAGATTCTTGAGAAAATTGGTAATGTGGCTTATAGATTGGCTCTTCTACCTAGTATGAGCCACGTACATCTGATTTTCCATATCTCTATGCTGCAGAAGTATGTATATGATCTATCTCACATATTGGAGGTTCAGGAGGTGGATCTCAGTGAGGACTTGTTACATGAGGAGCTTCCAGTAGAGATCATTGATCGACAGGTCAGATAGTTACGGAATAAGGAGATCCCGATGGTTAAAGTGCTCTGGAGGAATCAGTCCATGGAGGAGTGCACTAGGGAGAGTGAGCAGAAGATCAGGAGCAGATATCCCTTCCTGTTTCAACCGTGAGGTATGTATTTATTTAAATTCGAGGACTAATTTATTTATAGGGGGGTAGAATGTAATACCCTATAAAGTTAAAACTCACATGCATGAATTAGTTCTCAGTATATGGATCAAAAGTCTTGAAATGATGGGAAATAATTTTAGAGACACAGTTAGAAAGCAAACTAGTTACTTTTCCGGAAAGCGGCGGTGTCGGGAACACTGCAGAGAAATTAGCAGTCCAATCAACAAAAGAATTTTTGAAGTTGACCTGGGGTAAAAGATCACCATAATACATGTGTAATTTTGGTAAAAAGAAAGAAGTGAAAATCATTTAGGATCACTGAAAAAGTAACCAATGGTAAAATCGTAAATAAATGAAAGTTTAAGATGAATAGTGGAAATTGGTCTGTTGGAGTTACAGAATGACTCTGGAACTATTTTTATAAAAAAGTATCAATTAAAATAATCTTATTGACTCCCTACTTTGGAATCTAAATCCTGACAGAATTGACACAATAAATTACAAAAGATTTTGGACCAAAGTGTGATATATGAAAGTTGGAGGAGTTAGTTGTAATTTGCCAAATTGATTTTTCTATATTTTAAAACATTTAGACAAAATTTGCATCTTCTTGTTTTTGTTCATCAAGGCTAAACCCTTTCTTCTCACATTTCCATCCAATTTCTTCATTCTTCCACCAAATTTCTTAAAGTAAATTGATAGAAAACTTAAGTATTAACTTAGTTCTTCCCATTTCTATCATCAATTTGCAAGGAAAAGCAAAGGGAATCAAGGAGCATTGAAGGAGAGGATTCAGGTTCCACACTCCATTTAGGTAAGAAGTCAATTTGTTTAGTTTTATTGTTTATTTAGATGATTTGGATGATGAATTTGATGGGTTTTTAGTTAGACTGCATCAATTGATGCAAATTCATAGAAATCCCTAAATTCCTAGACCTAATAAAAGTTGTGTAACTTAGCTATTTCAATTAGTGTTAGATTATATTAATTGACGTTTGAATATGTTAATTGGATGTGAATAAGTAACTAATTGATGATTGGTTTGGTGTAGAATTGAAGTTTTGACAAAGGTGTGCTTTATAGCTCATTTAGTGAATTTGGGTGGAATTGGACTTTTCAAAGCTATTTGAAAGTTTAGGTGAGTCTTATATGCATCCTTTTGCATACCATTTGTTTTGAAATTGAAATTTGAAATCCCTTGGCCGAACCACATTTACTATTCACATTGCCTATTTTTACTTGATTTTTGCCTTGTTTTCCATAGCCAATTTGAGCCCTTTTGATGTTGTTTATTATTGTTTCTTTGATGCCTATGTTGTTATTGCCAATGTAGCTTGTTGTTGGTTGTGTTAGGCAAGTCAATTTTGCACCCTAACCTAACCTATTGGATGCCATTGTATGCCCACCATGTGTTTGATGAAATGCCTAGCTTATTTTATTTTTGGCCTATTGTTTGCATTCCATAGGCCTACCATTTGAATGCCATTATCGCCAGCGACGTTGGCATGCCAATTGGCCTATCGTTTTCCTTCATCGAGCCAACTTTTGTTCCAAGTCTTTGTTGAATACCATACCATGTATCATTGTTTATATGTCACCTTTTACATTGCCATGAACCCTAATGATAATTGTTTAACTGATATTGAACTTATTGATATGGAGGATGCCATTGTTGCATAATGGTATCCATTGATATGTTGTCTCTTGATATTGATCCTAATGTGGCTTGACAGAGCTACCGATCCGACAGGGTAGTGGAAGAATACTGTCGGCGATGTGCACATTGTATTATTGGTGCCCTAGTTAGGAGGGGTTATGGTCCTGGCCATAAGACCTGATCAGTATTATGCTCATTGATATTGATATGCTACTAGAGACCTATATGTTCACATATGGTCTATACTGATTACTGGAGATTGTATGATTTCATACAGTCCATCCCTTTATCTGTCTTTCCATATGATACCAAGCCTGTACTTTATTTTTTGGCTATACTGTGACCTATTATAGATTCTGTTTATTGTTATCTGACCTATTGGTACCATTGCTCCATTATCTACCTACTGTTTATTTGTTGATGCATATAGATTCACTGAGTATCTTATATACTCACCTTTTCTTTATTTACCAATTTCAGGAGAGGAGTAGAGTGCAAAATCCTGTCGTCTGTCATCCGGGGATTTCTGCCAGCATTATTGATGTATATATTCTGTTTTGTATTATATTTCTGATGTTCATAATCAAGCTACTCCATGGGGTATGTATGGGTTAGCTAGGAATTGAAAATGTATATATGATATTTGATGATATATGAGTTACATGATGTTTATATGATATGATATATGGAATGTTACAGCCAATTGCAGTAATTTACAAAATAAATTACAGAATAACAGAATGGATGGTAACTAACTAAAATGGATAATATATTGTGGTTTATAGATTGTGCATGTGATACGGGTTCTAAGGGTGCCGATCGCCATTGGCATCTCCCGTGCCCTAGGACCTTTGCGATCTGGAAATGGGTCGTGACAGCTATCTTAGGACAATCGATTTTTTTGAAAAAGCAAACCTAATTTCGTTATAGGTTGAAATATGCAATTACCCTTTGAGGGTTTGAAAAGTTTTGATTGATTTAAATTGAGACTTTGAGTCTTATACGAAGTGCATACTATATCTTGTCTAGGCTTGCAAAAATTATGAATGCTTTTATGGACTCGATACATTGAACCAGTAAAAGATTGATCTTGACAATTATGGCATTAATATGATAATTTATGAAGTGCATCCTAAGTCTAATCTAGGCATGCATGCTTTGATAAATTGGGTACCTTGAACTAGTGAAAAGCTGACCTAAAATGCGAAGGTGTTAAGGTGGAGGTGACACATCAGATTTATGATTGAAGTTTTAGTAGGATGCCCCACTTTTGGAAAAAGGGTGACTTTGTTATTTTGATAGTAAGAGGACTTTTGGCATTTTATTTGGCTTAGGCTTGGACATTGGTTGAAAGGATGAGGTTATTCTGACTTGGGCTTCCCAAGGGTGATTTGGACTTTTATAGAGATGACCTACCCTTGCCCCAATTATCAACAACAACACACAATGTAAGCAATTCTATAGGCATTATATACAACTCTATAAACATCATCAAATGAATCAATTTGGCATGTAAAAGCCATATGAAAATAAGAACATAATAAGGCAATTTTGTCCTAATTAGGTTCAACCACTTTGGCCTTTTCACATATGGATTCCAATTGGCAATTTAACACTTTAGGCATAACAAATGATGCATAAAAGACTCACTTATCACTCCAAATCACCTAGCAAAATTGATTTGCCACCAATTCCTCCAAATTCCTCAAAGTAGGCAAAAATGACAAATTTATTCAATCGAATTTTCTACAACAATTCAACCATCAATTACTCATCAATAAACATCCAATTAACTTATTTTATACTCAATTTATATATACTAATCCATTTGCACAAAATCAATGCATACAACTTAGGTTTAGGGTTTGAAAATTGGGTAAAAATACTATATGCATCAATTGATGCAATTAAACTAATTACCAGTCTAACTAATATCAATTAACCCTAAATCAAACATAAAATTAACCAAAATAAAATTTTACCTCAAATTTGTGAAATGGTCAAAAATCCCATATGCTTTGTTCTTGAATTTTTCTTGATTTCTATGGATGGAAATGGATGGAGGATGGATTATATGGTGTTTAAATCAAGTTTCCATGGATTTTCCTTAACAAAATGGAAGAAAAATCAGATAGAAAATGGTGGGAGAAGCTAGGGATGAACAAGAACAAAAATGGACAAAAATTTACCAAGTGCAGCTTATATAGTAAGTCACATTTGGCAAATTTTGTTTTGGTCCTCAAACTTTTCTTAAATTGTGCTTTTGCCACATTTTTCTTCGATAATTTATTCTGATAATTCTGTCGGAATTTGGATTTTAAAGTAAATATTCAAACATCTTATTTTTATTAATACTTATTAATAAAAATAGTTTTAGAGCCGTTCTGAAACTCAGACTGTCGAAATTCCACTATACCCCTAAAGTTCCCTTTATTTACAGTTTTGCCATCGCTTACTTTATCAGTGTTCGTAAATATTTTTCACCTCTTTCTTTTTACTATATTCACACATGTATACACATAATCATTTACCCCTTAGTCAGAATCATAAATTCATCCGTCGACTAGACTGTTATTTTTGCGGCAGCGATATCGACACCGATAATTTCCAAAAAAGTTTCTCGTTTTCACTCCAACAGAGTTTTTAAAATTATCTTTAGTCATTTTGATAATTTTAAACCACATACTGAGAATTTTATTCATAAAAATATGTTATGCTTTTATATGGTATTACATTCTACCCCCCTTAAAAAAAAAATCGTCCTCAAATTTAAATACATACATACATCTATATCAATGATCGAACAGGAATGGATACTTATCCTTCATGTCCTACTGGCTTTCCCATGTGCACTCTTCCATCAATTGATTTCTCCATAGCACTTTAACCATTGGGATTTCTTTGTTCCTCAGTTGCCTGACTTGTCTATTCACAATTTCCATAGGTAGCTCCTCAAATGACAAGTCTTCATTAATCCCAATATCCTGTATCTCCAATACATGCTATGGATCAGATACATATTTCCTCAGCATAGAAATATGGAACACCGGATGAACATGGCTCAAATTTGGTGGAAGAGCCAATCTGTAAGCCACATTACCAATCTTATCAAGTATCTCACATGGGCCTACAAATCTTTGTGATAGCTTTCCTTTCTTCCCAAGTCTCATGACACCTCTAATTGGAGAGATTTTAAGAAAGACATGGTCACCAATTGCAAAATGCACATCCTTTCGCTTCTCACATTTCAATACATCATTCTATACTGTGAACCCTATTACCTTACCATTCATAACATCACCCTTAAGTTTCAGTAGATATGGATCCCTATCCTGTGCCATCTTAATATCATCAATCAATAGTGGCTGTCATAGCCCAACTTAGGAGCCATGACGGTCCTAGGGTACGGGTGATGCTTATGCTACCAATACCACGAAGAACCCATTAATAAACTATATGGCATGCATACACAAATAAGCTTAATATAACTTAAGCAATACAATCAAAATCGGG